>BSBM01000361.1:72452500-72745000 GCA_027924585.1 Larix kaempferi | reverse complement strand
CCATAGCTCTCAGCTTAACATCAGTTAATCACCACGAGTCTAAGTGCTCTAGAGAATTACTGCTCAACACTCGCTCAACTAACAGTGCTCCAGAACTCACTTGCTCAACACTATTAAATCAATGGTTCGGGTGTTCCATATCTTATGCTCAGCACTTGTTAAATCCATAATCTTGGTACTCCAGAGCTTATGCTCAACACTAGTTAACTAGTAAAAATAGTCCAAATTCTCTAGAGGTCACTTGCTCAACATATTTTAATAAGACAATATAAAAATAGTTTTAGGTGCTATTCAGAGCTCACTTGCTAAACACCCAAATAAAAAGTCCAGGTGCTCTAGAGTTCATTTGCTCAACACCTGTCAAAATGAATTAGCATTTTAGAAAAATAAAAATAAAAGAAAAGTAATCTTTTCTTGGGATATTACATCTCTCTCTGCTTAGAACAACATCGTCCTAGTGTTAGGGACTTTAACTAAAACCTTGAAATAAGGAGGGGTAGGCCTCTTTCATTGCGGTTTCATTTGAACCCATGTGGCCTCTTCAGGATCAAAATGCTTCCATTGCACTTTCGGTTGGACAATGGTTCATTTTCTAAGTAGTACCTCTCTCTTGTCCATTATATGAAGGGGTTCCAACACAAATTCGCCTTCAGGTTTTACCTGTAACAATGACCAATCAATTACATGTTTAGTATCATAAACATATTTTTAAAGTAATGATGCATGAAAAACATTGTGGACCTTTACATGTGTAGGAAGCGCTAATTTACAGGCCACCAGGCCTTTGTTGGATAATATTTCAAATGGCCCACGAAATCTGGGAGCTAGTTTCTCGCATTTTCCCAAGCTCAATGAGATCCTTTTTTCTGTTACTTTTAAGAAAACATGTTCCCTGATTTGATATTCTTTGTCTTTTCTTTTTCTGTCGGCATAAATTTTCTTTCGGTCTTGTGCTTCTTTTAGATTTGTTGTACCTTAGTAACCAAGTGTTCCAAATATTTTAATAGATTTGGCCCTAACATGAGATAATCCACTTGGCTATCCCAAGTTACCGGTGTTCTGCATTTCTCGTTGTAGAGTATTTCGAATGGGATCATCTTGGATGAGGTTTGATAACCATTGTTGTATGCAAGCTATGCAATATGTAAATATTCTTCCCATTGGGTAGGGCTATTCATCACATGCATTATAAGCATATATTCTAGTATTTGATTAAGACACTTTATGTTTTCATCTGTCTGCGGATGATAAGCAATACTAAAATTTAATTGTGTTTCTAATTCAGAAAATAATGATCTCCAAAAGTTACTTGTGAATTTTGCATCTCTATCCGAGATTATGGATTTAGGTATTCCATGTAGTAAAAAAAATTCTTTTATGAAAATATCTGCGATTTGAACAAATTTATAGGTAGATTTTACTGGAATGAAGTGTGCGGCTTTGGATAGTTTGTCTACTACAACCATGATTGAGTCATTATACTTCTTTCTTTTCGCAGACCCGTGATGAAATCCATGCTAATAAATTCTGATTTCGATTCCGGAATGGGAAAGGGTTGAAGTAATCTTGTTGGTTGTTGGTGTTTAGCTTTAACTAACTGGCATTCTTGGCATTTGACAATAAATATTGCTAAGTCTTTTTTTAACTTTGGATACAAGAAGTGCGTCTTTACAGGTGATATAATTTTCTGATATTCCGGGTGTCCAAAGGATTCTAATCAAGTTCATTCAATATTTCAGATCTAGTATCTCCATTCTCAAGGACATAAAGTCTATCCTTACACCAAAGTAGCCTTGATTCGTCTATTTTATATTCCTTTTGTTGTGTAAATAACCTTTTTTCTCGTATTTTATGGAGAATTTTGACATAGAAAGGATCATCTTTACTTCTTGTCCTTATATTTTCATGTAAGTCAGAACTTGTTTGGATTATGGTTACCTCATAAAGTAGATGGATCCTGTGACTTAAGGCATCTGCAATCTTACTATCCTTTCCCTTGATGTGTTTTAATTAAAAATTATATTCACTGAGGAAATCCATCTACCTAGATTTCCTAGCATTTAGGCTTGGTTGATAAAAAATATATTTCAAGCTCATATTCTGAGTCTTTGTCATGTCCCCTTCCATCAATCCAGTACCAGGAAGGAAACATGACCAACATACCGGGCTTATTGGCAATCTCAGCCCCATACATTACTAAGAAATTCATGGATAAATAAAAACTTGCGTATACAAATACATACTCAATATAAACACAACGGAATTAAATCATATTTGCACACACACAAACATGAATGCATCAACATATCTATCACAGGCATATGATGAATCAACATGCAGAGAATTCAATCTCGTTCTCATGCTATGCACATAATTCATGTCAATTTCATTAAGATAATCATTTTAGTTCATTAACATGGATAATTAACATTCAGAACAGAACACATAATGAGCATAATTTAAACCACGAAGTCTACTTATCTTTGAGATGAAGCTGTCCAAACAACTGGCTATGTGAGAGCAACGTTCCACCCAACCATAGATCTCTGTCCAACCTATATTCTTTCAACTGAGAGATCCCCCCCGAGTTGGGTTGTGTATCCACTAAGGAGGAACTAAACATGCTCACCCACAACCATGGTTTTACACAAATAGTCATGTTAAGCCAACACACAATTGGGTTTATCAAGCATAAAGAGACAAATGAGGAGGATGCTAAGAAAATGAGCTCAACCACAAAGCTATAGGCATCTCAAATGAAATAAACAGTCATGGCACCGATAATACCTACCACACCCAACACAAGGAAGGTCTCCTTCTCTGCTGTACAATCCCTTAGGCGTCCCTTCCCTCCAGTGCTCTTCAGGGTGGGAATAGAAAGGTCCAGCTGCTAATTCCTTGAGATTCTAGCCTTCACTAGGATTATCAAGCAAACCCAACCTCTGCTTAGTCATTCACACTTGGATTTGTCACAATTCTGTCATCAATTAACTCAATCCCGTCACTGGATTTCTGGGCTATAAAAACTAGGTTTTTCTATGGATTTCAAGGTATCCAATTCTATAAAATTCGCCCCAAGGTTCATATCTATGGATTCCCCATTGGATGTTACTGTCAATACCAAATTATGGGCGTTTATGGCTCCTCAAAACGTGGGTTATGGCAAAGTTGTGATTTCTGGTTTTTGCTCATTGTTGGGAATTCGTAATGGATGAAAATGATGCTAGGTTATTCCACAATGAAATGGGAATGAGGAAGAAGCAACTCCCATGAGGTAGAGTGACTTGTGGTACAAGAAAAATAGAGCCCATACCTGCCATATGAATTTCTGGGCTGCCCATGCTCCATTGAAGCCATGGCCTAAATTCTTCAAAACTTTCTTACAATAGAATTAAATGCCAACAAGGAAAGTCAAATGGGTTTAGAAGATGACATTTTGCAGGAATATGGTTTATCCCCACACCTCCCTCACCACTCCCTAGTGGAATACACATGGCCCCTTCTCATTTGTTGCTTCCATAGCTAGTTTTGGTATTTTATTGAAATATTAATATTTACATCCATTTGCAATATTCCATGGCTTAATAGCACATGGGTAACAAAATATCAAATGCTTTCCAATTTAAAATAAAATACGAACATACAGTAGCGGGGCCTTGGCCTTGAGCTCCATGCTGGGGAAACATACATCGCATGTATACAATATTTACATTAAAATCCAATATTTCATAAGGGTCAAAATTGGGGTGTTATAGTCTTTAGGAGAAATTTCTTCCCCATGAGATAGTGCCTCCACATTTTCAAGGTGTGGATGATGGAAGCTAACTCAAGATCATGTGTTGGATAGTTTTTCTCGTGTTCCTTGAACAACTTCCGTGATTCATAACATATTACAAATTCATTTTTCATAAGGACTCCTCCAAGTCCTTCCTTCCTTACATCTGTGTAAAAAACAAAATCCCCATCAGGATCCATAATCCTTACTATGGGTGCAGTAGTTAGTAATTGTTTTAGTTTTTGAAAACTTTGTTCACATTTAGTTGCCATAAGAATTTGGTTTTGATTTTCTGTAAGGATGTCATAGGGCATGCAATCTGGGAGAAGTTCTTAATGAAATTCCTATAGTAACTTGTTAATCCTAAGAATGATATGATGTCTACGAAACAAGTAGGTGCAGGACATTCTTCAATAGCTTTGATATTTTCTGGATCTAGGGAAATACCTTTCTGAGAGATGATATGGCCTAAATACTGTATTTGGGGTTTATAGAAGTCACACTTACTGAATTTAGCATATAGATGATGTTCTCGTAGGACTTGTAGTACAATCCTGAGATGTTCTCCATGTTCTTGATCACTTATAGAATAGATTAGTATGTCCTCAATGAATACTAGTACAAATTTATCCAGGTAATTTCTGAAAATGTTGTTCACCATACACATAAAATTTGTTGGTGCATTAGTTAGCATTAATGGAATTACGAAAAAATTCATAGTGGCCATACCTGGTCCTAAAAGTGGTCTTGTTTATATCTTCGCATCAGAACCTTACTTGATGGTATCCACATTATAAGTCAATCTTGGAGAATATTCTTGCTCCCTCGATCTAGTCAAATAGATCATATATTCTCGGGAGTGGATATTTGTTATTTATAGTTAATTTGTTTAGCTGTCGGTAGTCAATGCACTTCCGCATTATACCTATTTCTTTTTCACAAAAACTTTAGCTTCTCCCCATGGAAACACACTAGGTTGGATGTACCCTTTCTCAATCAGTTCTTGCAATTGTAATTTTAGTTATACTAACTCGAGGGTACTCATGCTATAAGGGGCTTTTGAAACTTGTACCGATTCGGGCACTAGATCTATGGAGAATTCTAAGTCCCTTTTTGGCGGTAACCATGGTATCTCTTCTGGAAATACATCCCTATACTCCTCTAGGATGGGAAAGTCTTCAATTTTTCATTCCTTTTCATTTTCCAAGTTGTGAATATTGACTGCATAAAGTTTGCATCCCTTCCTTTCACACCTTTTTACTTGTAAGGCTGATATATGTCTGATAGAGACCTTCTTAGGTATACCATCTACTTTCTCTGGTTTCTTTTTTTATTCGTGCATAGGGAATTTTTCTTTAGATAATCGAGTATGACATGGTGTTGTTCTAGCCAATCCATGCCTTTCAATATGCCGTATACATCTAAAGGTAAAATTTTTAAATCTGCCTCGATTTGGAAACCGTTCATGTCAATCTTGCAACTTTTAATAAGTTCTGAAATTTTTCTCTTCGTACTCGTGGCCAATTGTGACAGCCATGGCTTACTATGTTTCTCTTTGTTTAGTTTTCAATTTTCAACAACTTTAGGGGAAACATAACAATGAAAAGCCCGTGGATCAATTAAAATGGAAATGGGTGTAGTTGACATTTTACCTTGTATTTTGACCATGGTAGATTTATAGTACGTTTGTCTTCCTTCTAGGGCAGCACATATCATGGGTGTAATTGTCATATCTTCCATGGTTGCTTCCCCCTTTAAGTTATTTAGAACTCTAGTGTTTTTATTCGAGCAATCCTTGTAGTAATGGGATCCTTGACATCCCCAACATCTTCCTGGTATCGAGGTCATTCTCAGTGCCCTATCCATTGTTGGATTATTAACACTGTGTGCTAGCACAATGGACTGCATCCTGAATTTGTTGAAACTCTGGTTAGCTGGAAAACTATTTTTTTGCTTTTAGTAAGGAGGTAGTCTAAATCCTCGTCTTTTGTTATCGAAAGAGGCTATAATATTCTCCTTTGTTTTGTTTATATTCTCAGTTCAGTGTTGGATGTGTTCATAGCAGACTCTATCCTTATATAAGGACACTTCCAAGGTCTTTGGTGTATCTGTAATGTCCCCATTCCAATAATTTCATAGTAAGACAATCCCATCAATCCTACTAGTTTCCTAGGTTGGATGGGCACATGTGGAATGGTAATAAGGAAGCAAATAAATGATGTTTAGACATTAGAAGGGTTCAAGTATTTAATAAATATAGTGAATAAAGAAATTCAGGAGAAATCATAGGTGACAGATGGTTTTGGAGACATATGGAGGATGTGGGACCCACACTAGCTTGATTTTTCATAATACATGGTATCTCTCTTTTGCAAATTCGAATTAATGGGAATGTGAACACTTTTGGGTGAGTTGGTAAGTCATAACACATGTCATTGAACATATTAGGTCGAATTGGGAAGGATTGGTAACCTCCATAGAAGATAAAGAGTCAAAGTGGAAGTTTGTGGACACTTGGGCTAGATTCCCGAGCCCCTATGACACCAATGATGGAGCATCTATGACAACTATGACAAATTGCAGACCTGACCTCTGACATCTGACCACTATGACATGTTAGCCCCAAAAATAGGCTCAAGGAAGTCGAATTTGGGAGTTGGAGAAGCCAAAGAGACTCAAAATCGAATTTGGGAGAAGATGGAAGGTTGGAACTAGGAGACAAGTGGCCAATGTGTAATAATTCCTAAATGGAAATCTATTGAATCTATTGAGAGGATTTCGACCCTTAGAAGGCTAATGTTAGTTATAAAATGTAGAAATGAAGTATGAGAATGGCTTTTGATGATTTGAGAAAAAATGCATTTGTGAAGAGAGAGCTAGTGGATGACTAGTTTCTTGCCTTAGCAAATTTCGAGGGTGAAAGATTCCCATCCAAGTTGGTGTTTGGAGAGGCCACTCAGGTCTTTCATGGTGCTTTAATGGAGTTTGTATTTGCAGGTAGCAGCTACAGGAAGTTTCATGGTTTGGTTTAGTGCATCACTTTCTCTCCACCGTTTCCAGTTTTAAAGGCATATTCATGCTCCTTGAGGGAGGGCGTTTTTGGTGAGCACTTGTGCTTCTTGAGAGAGCTTCTCATTATATATTTATGATTGTAATAGCTTCATATCCTCTGTTATTCATATTCAGAAAGTCTTAGGTCGAAATACCCACTGGTTGTATGCAAAACTATTGATTAATGAGCAAACAATGTCCATTTCCCCAATGCATTGATGTATGACACTATAATGTTGATTATTTCGAATGGATGGATGATTCTATGATATATTTGTGATCAATATAATGCCATGGATGTCTTCTACAAGTTTCATGTACTGTACTTGAGCATTTGAAGCATTTTTACTCAGTTTAGTTGTATTGGGAGATGAAATAGTGCCATTTCCCCAAGGGTCGAATTGGGGGTTTTTGTTGTTGAATGTGAGAGAGTTAGAACAGTAGTAAAAATCAATTAATGGTGCATATGAGACCTCAATAACATACTTAACACATTATAGACCTCTGTTCATAAATTTGTGGGAGTTTGGAGGCATTTGGAAGGCCATTTTCAGTGTTACCCGGGGGGGATTTGATGCACAAATTACTAGTCAAAATTACCTATATTGATCAGAATACAAATCAAGTTTGCAGCAGTATTTGGAGGTCCATAAAACATCCCTGAACCTGATATTCAAGTCTAAATACCATTAATACACTCATACAGAAGATTTGGGAGCATTTGGGATGATTTGGAGGTCAAAACAGTTAAACTAGTCAAAGGTCGAAATTGGGGAAAAGTTGAAAAATTGGCATTTTAATAAAATTTGAAAAAGGGATATTACAGTTTCAAATTCAATTTTATCTCTGTAGAAAGTACGAAGGAACCCTAAGAACTGTTGTATTTTCACCTTCTTATCCCTTCCATAGGGTACATAGTGTAAAAGTTCAAGGAATTTGTTGATCAAAGCATCCATGGTAAGGTATTTCAGTTGTAGTTTGTGGAATTCATTTATTTTCTTATCGAAAAATCTTTCTAACATGTATTTCTCTTGAAACAATTTTTTAAAGGTTCTCCACCCGAGTCTTTTCATACTCAGTTTCTTAATGTGTCGCAAATTTTGCCACCATCAGGAAAATTTGTCATTTAGATTGTAGATGGCCAAACAAGCCTTCATTCGGCTAGAGTACTTATGTATGTGATAGTATTTGTTCATCCCTAAAATCCATTCTTCATATTTCTCTCCCGAGTCTAAGTCTCCTTCGAAAGTTAGAGACTTGATATTCTTGAAATCTCCTTGTAAACTGCCATCTCTCTTGTGTTTCTTCTTATGAGGGGATGATAAATAAGAATCAGAAGAATCCCCATAGTTATGGTCCAAGGTATTGGATGAGTTGGAATGTTATGGCAACTCCTCGTGTTTCTTAAATGCTTGACTACTGGTTCTCCTTCCATGGTGTTGTTGATTACTGAATCGAAGGCTTTCTAGGTACACCCACATATACAAACTAGATAAAACCAAGCTTTGATACCATTCTTAGCAAAGGTCTAACTCACTTGCTGCTCTGATCAATTTCTTATAAGAAAACCATTATGTACCCTTCCAAGGGTTTCTTATATGTCGCCACGCATCCACAAATTGTCCTTCACGCTTGAAATGTGGTTTGTCTATGGTTTATCTCTCCGGTTAATGTTTGCACTAGTGCTTCGTTCACCTCATGCTGTTCTCATCTCTCATTTAAGTTATCATCTATGAAACTTCGAAACTCTTCTTGTAGGCTCTATATTGTTTTCAATAGTTCAGAAGCTCTGACTATCCCAATACTATCATTACGTTCTACTAGCAGTTCCTCTTTCCAAGGTGGTGAGTTCATGTTCCCATGATGACTGTCGTATCTTTTAGCATTCATGATGCTTCTCTGTTTTTAAATAAATATTTAAAAAATTAAAAAATAATTTAATATTTAACATTGTTCAAACAAATAAGAAGTGGGCCCTTACCTAAACCTGGGTCCCAAACCTTAAGTTTTAACATTTCATTTCTCAAATGACGCCTGAACTCGAGAGTGATGCCTATCTAGAGTGATTGCTGATAAAGGACCTTAGTGATGCTGATGACATTGATCTTGAGGATGTTGATGTCATGGCTTGAGGAAGCTAGATCAACTATCTAGTTCATTGTTTACTGTTTTGAACTTTCTTTTTTCATGTTCGGAATTGTCATTAGGCAAATTTTGAATGTAGTATGACAACAAAGTTTGAATTCATAGAGTCATGGACATGTATTATTATTAATTATATAACTTCGAGTCTTCGACTTGATATCTACTACGAGTCTATGATTTATCAAATTTATTATTTTATGTTTTAAATTTTTAATGTGAATGCTCATATGAATTATTGAATTTAGAAATATGCATGTATGATCTCACTGTGACATGTTTTATTTTTATAAATTTTAATATATATATGTGTGTGTGTCTACATTACCCCCAATGTATCCAAGTACCGGGTGAATACATCGATAAGCATATATTTGATATATTGATAATATTTTTTCTTATAGTATGTGCTAAATATAAGCCTATCGACATATTCAAACACATTTACATTATTAATGTAGTTTTTATTAATTATAATTTATTTATGTTTTTATTTTTAAAATTAAAATATAAAAAATTATGAAAACAAATATACCTAAACAAAATTTAATAATAATAATAATAATAAAACCAACAAATAAAAATTAAAATTCGCATTTCCAATTTTAGATGGCTTCAAAAAGAAATGGCTATGTGACATAACGCGGTTAATTCTACCACGAAATTCAAAATTCGGTCGCGACAATGATTTCTGTATTCTTGTGAAGTACTCCAACTTGCTCGTCGTCTTTAAAATGATCTTTACCTTCTCATTGTGGGTTTCTTCTATTATTGTTTCGGAGCCCCACCCGCTGAGTATTTATTCGCTGGAAAATAATCTCTTATAAATTTTAAATTAAATTAAGTATTTTAAGGTCTCATGATATAATATTAATTAAAAAAATTATAATATAATTAATATGAGGTTATGATTTAATTAGATAATTAAAGTAAAAGATTAAAATACTTTAATTATAAAAATACAAAACCCAAAATAGATAATTTAAATTATGAAAGAAGATGTTTATGGGAATTGTTTTTTTTATTATAATATTTCAAAAAATTATTAAGAGATATATTTTAACCACAATCACTATAATTTTTAGAAATTAAGAAGATGTCACAATTAGAAATGAAGAAGATATTATTATAAGAAATACAAAAAAATATGTCATTAATTTTATAAATTTAAAAGATATTATAATTAGAAGCATGAAAAAATGTTTTTGATTTTTTCTTGGTTTAATAATGCAATTAGCTGACTTGAAAAAAATAAAGATTTATTTATTAAAAAACCTTTAGAAAATGGTTTATGATGTTTACATTATTATGATGTGTGAAAAAATCGTTATTAAGTTAATTACCATAAAATATATTTTGTATTTAGATATTTTATTTAAAAAATTATTAATTTTATATTATGGTATTTATATAAATATTTTGTATCTTATTATCCATTATTGTTTATAAATATTAATAAATGTTAGTTGGTGTTTTGTGATAAATTTTAAATTTTTTAGTTTGTGATGTTTATATTGGTATATATAAATATGGTTACTTAGAAATGGAAGTAAATGATTTTTCTAATATAGTTTTGATGTTTACTTTGAAAAATATAAAAAATATAAAAATTAGTTTTTTTAGTTTTGTTTGTAAAATTTTAAGAATTTGTGGTGAATATTCACATGGGTAATATAGATATATAAAAAGAATTATTGTAAGTTTCAATTTTAGTGTTTATTAATATTATTTTCCATATAATATTATTTAGTTTAAAATATTTTAGGAGTTAAATTATTAATATATTTTATCTTTTAAATTTAATTGATGAAAATAAATAAATTTACACTTTGAAAGTATTCTGAATATTTTTTAAAAAATTATAAATAAAAAATAAGAATTAAATATATTTATTTAAATTTAATTTTGTGATAATGATAGGGAAAGTTCACGTACAAAATCTTATGAGGGTGTAATGATAGTTAAAGTTTACTTAGAACATCTTATGTAAGTGTATAGCAATTCAAGAAAGTGATTTTCATTCTCACCATTCAATATTCATATTGTCACAAAGATGACATATCCTTTTGAAAATAGTGTTAAGAAAAGTTCATCTAATTGTTTCATTATACAACTAATGAGAATTTCAACCCTAAAATGTTAAAAAAAGTTCATCTAACCTTTTCATTATGCAACTAATAAAAATAGTAAAACATTTATCATTTAACTTTTAAAAATTAATAAAATTTACATTTATTTTACATTTTATATAATTTATGACTGTTATTTTAATTAATATATATACCTTGGTTGTTAATTAAAATATATATTAATAAACCTAAGATTCAATAGGTTACATAAATATCCAAAAAGACTTGGAAATGATATCTGAAATTGAAGTAATTACGAAATGATTCCAATACATTTACAAACCATAAACAATATATTAAAGCTTCACAAATATGGAATACACTTCCAATATATAATTAAATGCATCGATTCGATGTGATTAATCAAGGGAAAAAACAAATCACGGGAAAAGCACACTGCGCAGTTCAAAAATTAACTACCCAGTAAATATCAATTTTTCTTTGCTTTTAAACTTTGACGAAAACCCCATTTTTTTAACCTTGTGGAGTAAACTGGGCAGAAATTAACTTTGCTGAACTTTACTTTGCATAATTTAGTTCGCATGAATTTACTTCGCAGAACTCTTTATTTCACGGAGTCAAGAAGCCCACTCTTAAGCAACATAATTCTTGCTAACACAGATGAACCAAAAACATTTAAATAAAGTTTAGGTGGAAGTTACTCCACATCAAAATAGAACTTTTACCTACATTTGCATACGTAAATCTGGAGAAGATGTGCGACATGCAATAATTAATATTTTTGACAATGTAAAATAGAACAACTTTGTGGCATTACACAAAGATGAATCTTCAATCTTTCATCATTCTACAAAGTTTGGGTTCTTAATATATCTCACAACCAATTTCTTCTTCTCCTTTCATTCATTCCTTGTGTATGTTTTCCATTTCTGTTCTTCTACATATATTTAGACTTGAGATCCTAAAACTGTAATTAATTTCTACTTAAAAATTTGACTTGCTGAATATAGTCTTAGCTAAATAAATACTATGAAGTGTGCATGAAGCCTGAGAAACTAGCTGACTGTTCTGACATCTCTGCCGTTCTGCGGACTGACCGAAAAGCGGAAGCAAACTAGATACGCAATCCGCTGGTACTTACATTTTTTTTTCAACAATTACCATTCACAATGTAGAGAGATAATTTAATTGGGCAGCGAATGATGTGAAATGTTATTTCTGTTTCTAATCATTGCCAATATAATTGAGTTAAATATTAATCTAAATCAGCAATTCCAGAATTAATATATCTTGTAAAGCAGCACCGGATCAACCTTCCGCCAAACAGGTATTTAACATCGAAGAACCTGTGAAATGAATATCATGCAATGCACGAAGCTATATCTGATAACCAAAACTCTCTGATGCATGGAAACGATGGCCGCTGATAAGAGAATGCTATAGCTGCTGTAGCTCCTCCCTCGGACCGCTCGTTCGTGAGTTAGCGGCACCACCTTTGTGAAAAGTGATTCTGGTGCAGATTTCAACTCGGTCTAATCAAATCGGCAATCAAATCGGTAACAACGATATATAAGATATGAAAAGGCCGGAAATCGCAGTGCATAATTTTGCTTAAGTTGAAAATCAAATTTATTAATAAATTAAATGTTATAAATATAATTGAACATCGAATTTTGAAAAAAGAAAAATATGCTTATATATAATTTTATATTTTAGCATAATCTTTATCAAAACACTGAAAACATATACTTTGAGAGTATCCTCGCTCATCAAAATTATATTCCAATTCTTAAAGCAAATGTATAGAAACTAATTAACAAAAGAAATACCCATTCACCAGACCTGCGTTGTAAATCACCGCACTCCTCTTCCCCGAACTAAATATCGATGATGAAATATGATATGCGTATTACTTTAGCTGCACGCAGCTTGGCACGGTAAAATTGCATTTGTATTCATAATAATACCTAAATGCGCATCGGATCGTGCCAAACTGCGGCATCTCAAGGAATTGGCATGGACGGTAGAGGACAATATGAATTATAGATTTGGCAATCTAAACATGTATTTATAGCCTTCAGAGATCAACCAAGGGCACCTTGGATATGTAAATGACCAATTGGACGATGAGCAATATTAACATGGTGGGCCATAGCACTAGCTCGTTCAAGCTCTAATCGTGACTCGGTTTAACTAGCAGCACACCTTATTCTCCATTCCGTCGCTATTGTCAACAATCGCCTGACCCAAAACGGCTGAGCTTAAAAAGTATGTACGCCTGGCCCAAAACCCCTTGTATTCAACATCTGGGCTTGCTTTCTGACGTCTATTAAGCTTTTTTCAACACGGCAATTATATTGTAGATCTCTATAACATATTACAGTGGAGCGATGTCATAATACAAGCAATACATACAACGATAAATCATTCCGATAAATGTGAGAAGAACGTGATTGATTCCGGCCTCGATGAAGACTAATCTACTTTGGCCAAGTCCACTCTTCCAAATCAAAGATTACAAATGTTTTGAGTAGAAACAAGAATTCAAAGTGGTCGGTGAGATTTTATTTTAAGAATTTTTCTGTAAGAACTGTTTAGGACTTATGTTCTTCCCGTCGGCAGAATCAACTGTTTCTATGCAGCTGCTGGCAACCTCGCAGCCATAGCCTGTTGAACAGACTAATGGCCAACCACATTGACTTTTGTCGGTTTGTGGGCGAATGAGTTTGGCTGAAGGAACAAAGGATTATAGTGGAAGTAATTAATGGCCACTGAAATACATAGCAGGAATGATTGTATTGTCATTGCATGCCGGGTAGGCATTTCGACCAAGAAAAACAATATCATCAATGTGCCTTTCAAATCCTTAAAACTTCAACCCTCTAATGATCAATGCTAGCCATTTAACTAGATCACTTCATGACATAATTTCATTGAATGATTACTGCTCCAGCAAATACATGTTCAGTAATTAAACCGTCGGGACCATCAGTTAATTTTTCTGTTTTAGGTATAAAGAGAGTCTGATCATCTAGTCTATTCATTTCTATAACAGGGCAACAAACCTTGAATTTTTTTAATCGAAAGTAAACCGCTCTGTAATCACACAAGACGGGCTGCTAAATGGCGGAGCTGTATAAGGGCTAACTAAAAAGCTCTCTACTCGCCAAGTGGCCATATTTGTTGACCGGAAGCGCAGATGGTAGAGTCAGCATATAAAAGTATGTCAACTTTGTCATGTGAAAATAAAAATAAAGCAAGACATTCGAAATTAAAATAAATATATATCAAATCCAATAAGATTTTTGTCTGTAGAAATATTTTAAACTTTTAAAAACAACAAAATTCAACATCAGTGGAAAGACTCAATTGAAATATAAATGATTTTACGCTGTGAAAACTAATAAAGCTCAACATTATTTTAAAGACGTTCATAGTAAAGCAAAACTATGCAATGTTATCGAGGTAAAAAAATATCTGCAAAACTCATGTCTTACATCATGATAATGTTGATAGATGATAAAGGGATATATTTTATTGTATTGAGAGGCTTTCTACAACCCAGTATGAGGGAGATTTTGTAATGTGTATGTATAGTATTACATGTAGAGTTAGATCTAATAAAACGTAAAAAAAAAATAATATGAGGGAAGCATTCTGAGCGGTCAATAGCTCATTTTAAATCTCAGCTAAATGTTGTGAAGTGTTCTAAGTGCCCATTTAAATTTTAAATTTTAATTTCACTTAAATTTGAAAATAAATTTAAAATTAAAGTTAAAATAACTCCTGCAACCTCAGCCTCCTCCCACGTGCAATGTCCTCCCTCCGATAAAAAGTTTAAAGCCAAATTTAAACTAATGTCCACAAAATTCTGAAAAATAATTTCCATCCTTTCGTGGACTTGCAATCGAAATGCAGCTTCTTATATAAGATGAAAAAGATAGGATTCCCTCATCAACAGAAGAACAAATTCACTAAAAAGAGACAAGATGTAATACTTCGAGCAACAGAAAAGACATGAACTTATGCTGATTTTTCCAATGATTTGATGACTTTTATGATGGAAGGGCTACAAGTATCATGTTCTTAATCCACAAATATAACAAAAGCATCAATTAACTTGAAAATGACATAAAAATTTTAAGTTTATAAAGAACTATCGTAAAAGAAAAATATTTTAAAAAAAAAAGGCAGAGATCTCCCTTTTAATCGATTTGGTGATAGTGTTCAACAATTAATTGATTTCATTTTGTCAAAATGTTTGATATGGTGCAACGTTGTCAAAGCTGTCAATTTGATAGACTTATTTAGCTCTTCACGCCATCTGATAAGGTAAAATTGTTTCTGTGAAAAGCTACTTAATCTTCTCACTAAGCCTTGGCATTTTACGATATATCCTTATAGCATCTCGATTACCCAAAATCTATATAGCGCAAATTTTCTAGGAAATTGTTCCAACTTAATCTTAACCATTTTTACTGTAAAACCTGCAAAATAAGGAAGAAGGCAAATGAAAAAAAGAAAATCCCGTGAAAGATAAAAGACTTCCTCGCAAGATTAAATAATAATCAATAGAATGATGAAACACAAGAAATAACTTCTCCCTTCATTTCATCGACTCTCCAAATGAAACTACTGCTCGAACTGTGTAATTATATTTACTCTGAATAGGTAAATTGGTGACAAGGAGCATATCATGGTTTTTCACCATGCTTTTTATTCACCGCCTTGCTAAATGATATTAAAGAGAATAAATCCAGTGGTTTGGTGAAATGTGCATAACATGATTATGATATTTGGTGAAAAGTAAATAAAACTTATATTTGTATAAATCAAATCCATTTAATGAATACTTTAATCCAGATTTGTACAATGTAATTTAGTAACTAAGGCATTCATTATTGCTTTCTAAATTAACACATTTATTACATTGGTTTTTGCTTTTATGAAACCCTAACTTTAATAGCTCATGACCTGCAAGCTGGCTCCAACATGGACTGATTTATTTGTTATATATCACTCAAATTCAGGCAACCTTATGACATGTTAATGCAAGTGGACAACCTAATATGGATGTGTATATCAATGTAATCAATTCAATGCATGCTTTTACCTTTTTTTTAAATCCCATTTCTCTCAAATGACGTGGTGAAAAGATTAAACAACACAATAATTTTAAATAGAAAATTGATTCTGGCCTTTTATATGTCTTCACACATATATACATGAACAAAATTATCATTACTAATGGAAAAAATAGTGGGCCAATAATATATTGCCCTTAAATATCTTATGAGCAGTTGTCCTTGCCCCATAATGCCCTCCACAAAGTCCACTGTGCAACTTTTTGAAATCGGGGATGTTAATGTACTCGGAATGGGATCTTGAGGCCTCGACCTCAGCGAAGTGGCACCGGATAGTAAATGCATTGATTGCTCACATCGGCAGATAGGGGCAGAGTGTGAATATTTCTCGTCAAATGGTGTTGAAGAACAAGCTCACTGCCACACGCATTAGTAAAGACACAATGGCTACCTTTATCCTCCTTTTGGTCATGAGCCTCCATCTTTTTCAGATTGTTGTTTAATTATTGAGGATTGTCCTCCTAATTATAAAGATGAAAATAAATTCAATTTTATATAAGAGAAAGTTTTCAAATTAATAAGCATTGTTTAAATTAATATTCTTAATATTTGGATGTAAACTTTTTATAAGAAGGATTACATATAAGTATATAAGTTCCTTACATTGTATAATAAAAACTACATGTGGTATAGTGGTAAGAGTGTTGGGATAATGGGTGTGAGGTCCAAGGTTCAATCCTCTCACCTACTTTATTTTTTAATATAGAATTTTGTAAATAAATTGAATTTCATTATCATGTAAAATGCATTTGATTTTAGTGTATGGGGTTTTTTATTGTATATTTTTCAGTGTAGATGTTATTCTGTGGATGCATTGATTTCAATGTATGGACGCATAGATTTCAGTGAATGGACGCATAGATTTCAATGTATGGGGTTTTTTATTGCATATTTTTCAATGTATATGTTATTTTGTGGGCACATTCATTTCATATATGGACACATAGATTTTAGTGTATGGACGCATTGATTTCAGTGTCAACAAAAGAACGAGAAGAAGACTTGAAACGAAAAGCAGAAGAACAAAAAGAATTTCAAAAAAGGAAGTTGGTCGAAATGATAGGAGAAGAACTAGAAGAACGAAGAAAACGAAATGCAGATCGACAAAAAGAATATCGAAATAGAAAGTTAGATGAATTAACAGCAGAAGAACGAGAGGAACAAAGAAAACAAAAAATTGATCGACAAAGAGTGTATCAAGAGAGAAAGTTGAAGCAGTTGGAAGAACAAAGAAATCAAGTTGCAGAACGACAAATAAATCAAAATGTACAGAATGGAGAAATGATGGCAGAAGAAGGAGAAGAACAAACTAAACAAAACGTAGATCAACAAAAAGAAAAAAGAAAAGAAAAAAGTGAGGCGAATTGTCTCTATTTTCGAGTTTAACAATTTACTCAATCCTTAATACTTTTTACTTACATTATGGTATTCCTCGTAAATGTATCTTTGTTTTCAACTTACCCTATTCCTTACAATGCTTATCAAACTCTAGTTTTGTGTCATCGCCCATGACTGAAACCGGCCTAGATCCAAATCCCAGGCTCTATCAAGTGTCGAGAGGGATCAAATATCCCAAGGTACAAACCTCTTCTCACGTATTACACTCAAGGAGCTTTTCAAGGAGAGGTTTGCACCTCAGGAGATTTGATCCCTCTCGACGCTTGATAGAGCCTAGGATTTGGATCTAGGCTGGTTGAAAGACTTTCATAGTAAAGAAAAACTGGGTAATGTTATTGGGGTCCAAAAAGACGTGCAAAACTCATAACTTACAACATTGTTGATAGACAATAAAGGGATGTTCATAAAATTGGATATGATGTTAGATAATTATTACAATGTAAAGTTGGAATTATTTAAGAAACTTTTGTATTTCTTAATTATCTTGATAATGGAATAAGTCTAGGGGAAAGGGATAAGCATAAGAAGAGGAGTAAAGGTAAGAATAAAGATACGAGAATAAAGACAAACCTTTCACCATATTTTTTTATGTGCAATAGCTTCATTCCACCAAAATTTAGATGTACAAATCTAAAATGCCACAACCAAGATTCATCCTTAACCTCTTATTGAAATGGTGAAATGCTGCTTGAATTTCTTTACCATTGTCTTTTTATTCCTTCAGGCAGAGCTTGTCAGCTTCTTTGTTTTTTTATTTGGATGAAGCTCGTGTATCTTCATTCTTTGCTTCATGAACAACTTGATTACCTTTCCTTTCATATCAGGCCTTATCTTCAAGGGAAACAAGTGGTTGCTTGTCATTTGCACCTTAGTTATCAGTTGTTTGCTTGGATACTTGTCAAGGGAAACAAGTGATTAAATCACACAATGATTCTTCTCCATGTAGACTCTTTAGGCTTTTTGTAATAGTTGTCCAATACTCATTAAATTATGTTTTAAGCCTTTGACATAATAAACATTAGCCATAGTTTTCTCCTCCCCCTCTTTGGTCAAAATACCAACAGTGCCTTTTCCCAAAATAGTAACTTGAATATTGTTTCCAAGTGTAACATCAGTTTCAAGTAATTTATCTAAACTTAAAAACAAATCTAAATTTCCAAACATATAATTATTGTACCCTGAATGTAAATACCATATGTCACATGGGATTTCTTGTGCAATATTACATTCAACTAGGGATTCCCATGCTAAAAACATTGTGCTGGTGGAAGTGTTAGTGTTACCTCAGTGGATTTGACCTTGCTCTCTCTCATCGTGTTGTTTCCTCGTGCATTCATATGCAAAATGTCCAAATTTCTCACAATAATGACATTGTATTTTTTATTTATCAAATATTTGGTTACTTGGCTGCCTAGAATTCTGATTTTGACTTCTACTAGCAATATTTGTAGGACTGCTACAACATCCTCCTCTAGAATAACTTCTTCCTTTGCCTCGAAAATTAGATCTCACCCTTCTTCTTCCATGACTTATGGATGACTGTGCTACGAATGCGCCTTCTAATCATGTATTTGAGATATTTATTCTATGTTCATGATTTATGAGAGAGATGCTAAAATTGCTCAAGTCTTTGTTTTCTTTCGAATTCGCAACTAAAGACTCAAACTTGGTGGGGAGGCTTTTAGCCACCTTCTCAACAACCTTTCTATTATCTATAACTTCTCCATGATATTTCATTTGATTTATTAGTCCAATAATTCGAGTATAGAATGATTCTACCAAATCATTGTCTTTCATTGACAGAGATTCAAAATCTCTTCTAAAAATCTACAATTTAGAACTCTTTACTTTGTCCAAACCTTAATAGGTAGTTTGTAGAGTATCCCATTGTCATGTCCCCTCAACAGTGAACATTGGATCAAGATCCTAACCCAACCAATCATTTGGGTTGAGGAGACAACTTCAGTATCATGCAGTTAAATTTTGTATTCCGGGAAATTAATTAATTATGAGTGTGCATTTATTTTTATCCAAATTTTGTTATCCACTTGGAATAATTAATTATGATACATTTAATATTTTTATGTTGAATAAATGGAGGTAATGCTCCACTAGGGTGCATTAGTGGATAAGGTTGGAGGAGAGAAGACTTGAGGAATAAGTCAAAGAGAAAGCACATGGATCTAGAAAATTAGGAAAAGCAAGGAAAAGAAGAATAAATCAGGAAAAGTAGCATAAATCAGAAAGAAACATAAATTAGGAAAAGCAGGAAAGTAAAAAAAGCAAGAAAGTTCAGAAAAGAAGGAAAGTTCAGAAAAAGAAGAAAAGCGAAAGCAAAGCAATTAGAAAAGGAAAAAGGAGGAAAGCAAAGCAAAAGGAAATGAAGGAAAGCAAGATTTCCTTATCCACTCAAGGAGGGCGCATTCACCATGAAGACTTGCTCCAAAATTCATACATAATCTATAAATGAACCATTGTGAACCACATTCACATCTTTTATTAGTTTGAGAATTTGTATGAGTGCATTTTTGCCTCGGATACTTGGGAGATGTGCCCCTAGTCAAGTTTGGGAGATGCCCCCCAGCTTTCTTTGAGAGAATGATGGAATGCAACCATTGTCATTGATTTTATATGCAGGTCTTGTAGTTGATCAAGTTGAATCAAAAGATCAGAATCATCATCACCCAGTTCAGAGTTCGAATCTTCAAGTTTTCTATGAGTTTCTGGAGCTAGTTTCTTATGTAGAAGAATAGAGATCTTTCCATAGTTTTTTGAGAGGCATATTGGCCTATTTTTTTTGTAATGACAATGGATGTAATATTATAATATCAGTAAGATCAATAAAAATTACAGAACTCTTATTTCTTCTCCTATTTCTCCACCCGTTCTAGATTTAGCTAGAATTTGACTAGTTTTCAGTATTTGATAAATAAATGAATGAGTATATGTCCAAATGATTTGATTTATGTTCTTGGAGTTAATAAACATGTCATACATCACCATCCATTGTTGAGTTCAATAATTTGTTATCCTTAGGTGCTTGTTTGGGATCTCCATATTTTGACTAGTTGTGCAAATCCTAAATTCCAATTTTTCTCATATCTTTGTCATTATTTATCATAAATTCATGAAACTTTATGGAGCAAACCATGATTTTTTTTGGACTTTTATTTAATTTTAGTTAACCTCTCTGAGTCAGAAACACCCATCCCCATCCTACATTCCATGTTCACACCCATACTACTCTACATATGCTGAGGTGCCCATGAGGATTGGAGTAGAGTTCATCCGGGATGTTCTTGAAACATAAATGGTCTCAAAAATTTGTTCATAGGTATCAGAAAATATCATAGCCTTCCACCCATTCAAATCTTCTGACCTTGTCCACCCTCAATCCATCTAGCTTCCCTAAGCATTGTTTTAATTAATTGTGAGAAGTAAAGAATTTTTGTATCACAATCCTGAGTTGGTACATTACAGTGGTATCAGGGAATGGTCCTTTGAACCTGCTCTTGAATTATTTCTATGATTCCAAGAATATATTCATATTACAAGAGGAAAGATCCTTTGTCAGAAGGAGAGGAGGAAGAAGAAATTAATTCTATTGAATGGAAACTACAAGAAGAAATAGACATGTTTCACAATGAAGACAAGGATTCCAAACTCTTGGTTCAAACCATGATGAAACGGTTGCAAGATATCTCACCCAATTTGTTCAGTTTGGGAAGGATACTAGACAGTTATTAGCCCGGTAGCTAGGAAGCAAGTTAGAAGAAGGGATTAGCAATGTTACCCCACATGGTGAGAGGAGGAGAAGTTGTGGCCATATTTTCTCAAAGACTAGGCCTCACAATCGCCCTGATGAATTCAAGATGGGATCACCATCATACTCCATGCCTATTATGCCCAAGTTTACTAAAGAACAGAGAGAAGAACCTGAGGTTTGAAATGGAGTTCTTACTTCATTGGAGGATAAGTATGTTGAGTACCTTACATTGAATGAAGAATGCATAAAGTCCTTAGCATTCAAAGAATTATGTGATCTGTAGTACAAGTCCAACCCAAGAGGTGATCCGGATTTATGTGGGAACGAAATGAAAGAACAGATACATAATCATATACAAAGATATATTGCAAATGACACAATCATACAGTAAACACATATTCTATTAAATAGCGGAAATAGAATAGACTGTAAAATACAATAGCTAGAATGGTGGTAGCTATCTCTGAGAAGAGTTGTGGCCGTCGTGCTCATTCATGCCAATATGAATACAAAAGGAGGAAGAGAGGGCCTATTTATCATAAGCATGAGGGAAAGAATCCCAAACATCCAAAAACCTAACCCTAGAAGATGAACAATTATAAAGTTAGCGGCCCCAAGGTGGTTAGTTGAACAATAAACTTCTCGGGGTCATATCTTTTGCATACAATCTCTGTTTGGGGCGCTTGGTAACCCATTGGCAAGGTCTATCTGAGGAATATGCCGAAAAAAGTGAATGGAGACATTCATTGAGCAAGATTACCCAAAAAATGTTGTTTAGGGCCTCAAAACGGCTTCGAAAGTTTAGGACCCGAAAAACTGTAGAAAATTGCCGAAATGGAAAATCGTTTTGAGCCAGTGGAATAGGTGGGTGGCCATTGATATCCATCTGGATCAAGAGGAGGCTTCAGAATGCAAAATCATAACTATGAACTCAAAAATTCCATTGGTAAGATTTCCTTACCCTATTTTGATGGTTCATAGAAATGTACTGCTAACTCTTGGATTGAGAAACTTGACACATATTTTGAGCTGAATCCTATGGCTGAAAGGGATGCCATCAAGATGACTACTCTACACTTAGATGGATAAGAAAATGACTGGTGTTTCATGGCCTAAAGAATCTTGGGCATGACCAAGTGACCACCTATGAAGAGTTTACAAGAAGGTTGGATGAAAAGTTTTAAAGAAGAGATCCTGAGATCACCTTCGGAGAACTAGCACATGTGAAGCAGACTAGAACTCCTTAATATTACATATTTGAGTTCCAAAAATTAGTTGTGATGGTATCTGACATTTCAGATGCAAGGCTGATCTTATTTTTCATTGAATGGTTATCAGAACCTTTGAAAGGCTTGGTGAAATCTTACAGACCCCCTACCTTGAAAGATGTACTAAGTTGAACCAGATACTTGCAATACTCTCTTTCAAGAACCAGATTTCCTCCAAGGACTGTTGGTCCTACTCATTTCAATGTTAGTTTTTCAGAATTTTTCAATTTGATCTAAGATCATAACTGAGAGAATAACATGTACAACATATCTACAGCATATCAATCATGGACAAAATAATGTAAGCACCTAAGAGACAAAGAGTTTTACCAGGGAAAACCAGGAAGGTGAAAAACCCCGCAAATTCCTCAGAGATAGAAAGAGCAATGATACAACCAAAGTACAAGAGATAGTCTTCTCCTAGTAGTTGATCCTCCTCCTCACATGTGTGCCACTTTCTGAATGATAGAAGTGTGAGTAATGAGATGATCAAACAGAGATCTCCCGATCTCTATTTATACTTATCCTGTCCTGCTCAATAAACTAGTGGGGCTGACTTGTCTAAATTAGCTTAATAACCTGTGGTTACATTAATCTGGGATGACCCCACACTTGGTGGTCTAATAACCCATTTACCCACATAACTCATACAGGGCCAACCCCATCAAGGTGGTCTAATAACCCATCGGGAAGTTACAACACTTGCAACACTTGTCAATACAAATGACGACACTTCCGTATAGAGGAATAATAACATCTCTATAGGAGTACAATATACATAGATGAAATACATAGGTGAAATACATTCCGAAGTTACATATACATCAACACTCCCTCTTAACTAGGAAAGTATTTCTCGACACAGATCTGCTAGCACAAGTCTTCTTCTCTAGATCATTATCACTGGATCACTGGATCATCGTCATCGAATCATCATCACTGCTGCTATCTCAATCAATCTCCAATCTACTCATCATAGGAAGTTCTATAGAGCCAGTCCTTTTTCATACTGGATGTAGGCCCACCACCTGTAGGTCTTCATCATCACTGGCCATACTGTGGAATCCTCAGGACTGATTATGTGCATCAACAAAACCTCGAAAGAGCATCCCAAGACTGATTACGAGCTTACTGCTCAACCTATCAGATCTCCCAGGATCTTTTACATGTTGAACTTCACAAAACCTACTTAGAGCATCCCAGGATATTATGAGCACACCGCTCTACCTATCTGGATCTTGATAGAGCATCCCAGGCTGTTATGAGCACACCGCTCTACCTATCTGGATTTTAAAGGATCTTTTCTATGTGAACTTTGGCAAAACCTACTCAGAGCATCCCAGGATGTTACGAGCACACCGCTCTATCTTTCTGGATCTCAATAGAGCATACTAGGATGTTACGAGCACACCGCTCTACCTGTTAGGATCTTAAAGGATATTTTATATGTGAAACCGTAGCAAAACCTACTCAGAGAATCCCAGGATGTTACGAGCACACCGCTCTACCTGTCTAGATCTCGATAGAGCATCCCAGGATGTTACGAGCACATCGCTCTACCTGTCCATATTTTAAAGGGTCTTTTCTATGCTACCTATAGCAAAACCTACTCAGAGAATCCCAAGATGTTATGAGCACATAGCTCTACTTGTTCGGATCTTGATAGAGCATCCCACGATGTTACGAGCACACCACTCTACCTGTCCGGATTTTAAAGGATCTTTTCTATGCTACCTGCACAACCTGTCCACGGCCATAGAGTAACAACCTGATACTCACCATACATCATCCTGATGTACATCATCACATGATCAACCTGATCATCATCATAGCATCAACCTGATGCATATCATTTGGAGCAACATCCTGAAGCTCGTATCTGTGATCATCCTAATCATCATCATAGCATCAACCTGATGCATATCATCTAGAGCAACATCTTGAACACCATTTGATGCATACAAAGTATCTACCTAATACATATTATCATACATGATCTACCCTATCATACAGTACATCCTCCTGATACATACATCAGTACATGATCTACCTGATCATACAATGCATCCACCTGATACATACATAAGTACATGATATACCTCATCATACAATGCATCCACTTGATACATACATAAGTACATGATCTACCTGATCATACAATGTATCCACCCGGTACATAAATGCATGATCTGCCTGATCATATCAAGCATCCAACATGATGCATATACAAATATATCAAGCATCCAATATGATGCATATACAAATACATGATCAAACTATCAAAGCATCCAACTGATGCATATATAGAGCAGTAACTGGAGCATTGTACTGATGCTCATCATCTATCCCTTACATCCACAGCTATGGGAAAGATCCTCCTTTCACCATTCTTGGAATGGCTCCTGCAAATGTGTCCATCACTTCTTCCTCGAAGTGTCATCAATCTGAAGAACACCAAGCCTCTCTCTGAAGTACTCAAACTTCAATTTGGCTAGTGGCTTCGTCAACACATATGCAATCTGCTCATCCGTTGCAACATATAGGAGCTTCACTGCTCCTCTCTACACCATATCCCTAATATAGTGATATTTAATCTCAATGTGTTTCGACCGATCATGGAACACCAGGTTCTCAAACAGCTTCACACAACTCTGGTTGTCAAAAAAGATACCAGTATCCTCCAAGAGGAGATCAAATAACTCAGACAGAAGCTTTCAGAGCCATACTACCACACAACTAGTTGAACAAGTTGCAACATACTCTGCTTCGGCTGTACTCAGTGCTACGCAGGACTGCTTCCCGCTAAACAACAAGATCACACCTGATCCCATACTGAAGTAGCACCCAAATGTGCTCTTCCTACCTGTAGCACTTCCTACCCAGTCTGAATCAACATAACCCTGCAGGTTAAACTTTTGATTCGCATCATACTTGAGCCCATAATCAATTGTACCCTTCAGGTACCTCAGAATATACTTTACAACAACCAGGTGAACACCTCTGGGATCCATCAGGAACTGGCTCAACATGTTCACCACAAAGCAAATTATATTTGGTCTCGTGTTTGTCAGGTACATCAAGGACCCAATCATCTGACGATACACCATGACATCAACCGGATCAAATGAAGCATCACACAGAAGCTTCAGTTCGATGCCATAGGTGTGGCCCTGGCCTTGCAGTCCATCATTTTGAACTGCTTCAGGATCTCTACTACATACTTCCCTTGTCCTAGGAAGATTTCATCTTCACTCTGCCAAACCTCCATGCCTAGAAAATAGTGCATCATCCCCAAGTCCTTCATCTCAAATTTGGTAGCAAGCTTCCTCTTCGTATCGGAAATCGATATATCCTCACCAGTAACAAACAGGTCATCAACATACAAAAGTAGTATCACAGGATTGCCTTCCTTAACCTTGTAGTAAAGGTTGGAATCCACTTTACTCTTGGTAAAACCCAAACTAGATAGAAAGTTGTCTATCCTACCATACCATGTCTTAGGAGCTTCCTTCAAGCCATACAAGGCTTTCTTCAACATGTACACATATGACTCCCTGTCATGTGTCTCAAAACCAAGTGGTTGCTCCACATACACTTCCTCCTTGACTAAACCATTCAAGAAAGCTGTCTTGACATCCATCTGGTGTATCTTCCATTTCATCACTATAGCTAGAGCAAGTACTGATCTGATGGAAGTGTACTTGGCTACAGGTGCAAAAGTCTCTTCATAATCAATCCTTCTTTCTGGGAGAAGCCACGAGCTATAAACCACGCTTTGTATTTCTCCATGCTACCATCTGCAGCATGCTTGATCTTATAGATCCATTTGGAAGTCACAACAAACTTCCCTTCAGGTCTTGGGACCACATCCCAAACATGATCGATTGGTACTTCTCGACTATGGCATCCTTTTACTGTATCCCATATCCTAAGAACTTCAGATTCTTCAATATCTTCAATAGATAGTTTGAACTTCGTTGCTGGAACAAATGTTGTAGTCCTTCTTTTGTAGGTGATGGTATACGATCTTTCCTACAAAGCAAGTTAAATTGCATGATTAGAAACATCTCATAGTTTTCAAGACAAATTCTTACACATAAAGAAATATGTCATACAGTCATGCAATTATTTTAGCCAATGCTTCAATACAACATTTATCCATATCTCGTAACTTTCTAGACCTTCCAATCTCTACCAGAACATTGTTTAAGAGTGTGCAAAACTTCCAACATGTCAGCAAAGAGGCTTCGTTCTAGATAAGTAGCAATGGAGTGTTATATAGTTCCATAGGCCACTTACCCATCACATGCATATTAGTAGTATATTTTTCATTAATGCAATTATTCTAATATGCATAATACACACCCTGAGTCTAGGAACATAAGCATATACATCATTGAACAATATTATTTAAACAATCAAATATACAAGAAATGATAATTCAAATACTTATCTTTGTTTGTTTGTTGAGTGGACTCCCTCGCAACCTTTCCTTCCTTGCAGGAACTATTGGAGTGTGCTCCCTCTTGATCTTTGCTTCCTAGATTACCTGTCCTTGAACTTATATCCATCTTTGATCACTATGCATGCTTAAGTGTGCACTAGTGTCATGATTGTGCCATCCTCAAGATCTCATACATAATCATACATTCATTAGTATAGATACTAAAACATCATAATCTTAAACATGTATAGTTATGATCATTTCAAACACAGACAATAAACATTAGTATTCAAGGTTTCATGGAATATTTCTTTTACTCATGCATATTCTTATTGACCATGGGACTCTTCTGGTTAGTCATATCATCAATCAAAGTAAGAAGCATAATATTCCTAAACCCATGATTACTAACATCAATGAATAATCATTATCAATCATGCCATGTATACTTATATAAGAGATTCGAACACAAGGTAGAATTCTAACTTGATATAGGAAAAACATACCTTGATTAATATGTTAGTTGGTTATTGTCTAACATGCCCACATGATGTTTTCTTGTTCTCTTAAGTGACTTGTGCTAGTAACCTGCATATCTCATAGGTTAACCATTATAGAACCAAGTTATACATACCTCCTAAGTAGATCTTCTATGTGATCCATGGAAATGGATGAACCTTTGTCTTCATCTCATCATGGTCATATGTTCTTGAACTAGAACATGATTTGTCTTTCTTGATGTACCTTTCATGTTAGTGGACAACATCAGCCTCATACAACACCACAATGCATTAGTACAATCATAAGTGTCAAAACCCTAATCAATGAATATCTTCTATCGTGCATTCATAATTTTATTAAGGTGGTACGAAAAGTCTAAAGGTAATAAAGATTGTACTAACCTTAATGAAGAAAAACATACCATAAACTTAATCATGAAGAGATCTCAGAACATACCTGGATAAGTCATACCTATCGAGATTGCTTGTAATCTGCTTATGTAAGTCCTTAGCCTTATCTCCCTCTGAAACTGGAACTTCTTCACTTATGTAGGTGACCAATCCATTCTCTTCTAGGATTGACCCAATCCACTTTATTTGCAGAAACTGGATCTGGAGCTAGATTAAGGTTTGTCAGAGAAACCTTAAAATTCAAACTTTGAATTTCAAACTTCTGAAAGGATAGAAAGATGCGCCTTGATGAGCTGATCAAGATGGTATAATCGGAATTTGAAAACTACAAAGTTTCACCCCTCAAAATTACCTTTGAAACTTCTAGATCTTCTATACATGATCTCGAACTAGGGTTTGATAAATCCCACAATTATGCCCAACCAAAAATTTCGATCCAAAGCTCTAAACTTCGATTTTTCTAAGGAACTTCTAGCCATGGTCACAAACTTAAAAAATTCCAACTTTTGCAAAAGCCCTAATTTTCCACTTTTCCAATCAAAGTCCCGAACTAGGGTTTGATCAAGCCCGACCTTTTGCCCAACAAAAAAATTTGGTCTTGGTCTCTAAATTTTGGTTTTGATTAGTAGCATTCAGCCGGGGTCTCCGATTACAAAAATTCCAACTTTCTCCGAAACTCTAATTCCCGGAGCCATGAAGGAAGGTGCTCAAAATCCAATTCAGTTTTGACATAAATATGCACCTGATTGTTTCTGGTGTAACTCTGAAATTACGAATCCACAAGGTCTGAAACTTCTAACTATGGTAGCCCAACTTGTCATCTTTCCAACCCCATAGGTCTGACCTCAATGATTCTCTGAGAGAGATTTATGCCAAGTGTCACAATGTGACCTGTTTATGGGATAAAACAAGAGAGAGAACTTGTATGGCATGCCACGTATCCATGGTTCACTTTCGTCCTTTGCACGTTTGGCTAGTGAAAGCAGAGTCCGTTCCCTACCTGTCACATTTTACGAAATTTCATTTGGAGCTTCCTAGCCAAAGTTATGACCTTTTTTCCTAGGTCACCTGTTTATTACTGAGATCCGGAAGAGGCAGAAACCCTAGATTGTACAAATCATAAAACACAAAGTAAAATGAATTAGAAGTCGTGCTTCCGACACAAGGTACATGGGGCTCTTATCTTCAACCTATAAGAGTTTCAGATCATGAAACCTCATTGAAATGGATTTATAGAGAAAGTGCTATGATGACTGGTTTTTGCTATATCAAGCCCTAGCTTCGCAAGTGCAACAAGTGTCGTAAATGCAATACCATGCCTTCTTTTAGGCTAGCTCTGATACCATGTTATTTTTTCAGAATTTTTCAATCTGATCTAAGATCTTAACTAAGACAATAACATGTGCAGCATATCTACAACATATCAATCATGGACATAATAATGCAACCACACAAGAGACATAAAGTTTCACCATGGAAAACCAAGAAGGTGAAAAACCCCACAACTTCCTTAGAGATAGAAAGAGCAATTATACAACCAAAGTACATGAGATAGTCTTCTCTTAGCTACTGATCATCCTCCTCACATGTGCGCCACTTTTCGAATGATAGAAGTGTGAGTAATGAGATGATCAAATAGAGATCTCCCGATCTCTATTTATACTTGTCCTGTTTGGCCCAATAAACCAATGGGGTCGACTTGTCTAACTTAGCCTAATAACCCATGGTTACATTAATCCGGGCTGACCCCACACTTGGTGGTCTAATAGCCCATTTACCCACATGACTCATACAGGGCCGACCCCATCAAGGTGGTCTAATAACCGATTGGCAAGTTACAACACTTGCGACACTTGTCAATACAAATGATGACACTTTCGTATAGAGGAATAATAACATCTCTATAGGAGTACAATATACATAGATGAAATACATAGGTGAAATACATTCCGAAGTTACATATACATCAACATTCAAGAATCAAACACCAACAATGAAAGAGTCCTACAGGAAATTTAAAAAATGATAGCTATGCTAAGGACCGAGATGAGCTGAGAAGAAAGAAGTTGTGCTTCACCTATGAGGAGCCATGGGTTCCAGGACATAGATTTTTCAAGGGAAAGGAACACTACATTGAAGTGTACATAGAGAGCGAGGCTGAGGATGAAGAAGAAGAGGCCGCAATAGATGCAGAAGTGGCCTATGAGTCTGCTGAAGAAGGACCTCACCCTAAGGTGGGAAAGATTGCAGTACTCTTAGGAATACCTTGCTACCATACACTTAGATTCAAAGGAGTGGTTCAAGGACAATCAGTCACTGTGTTGGTGGATGGAGGAGCTACACACAACTTCATTGATTCAACTCTGGTTGAAAGAGGGAAGCTACACACTGAAAAATTTGTAGGCTTCACTGTTATCATTCCAAGTAATCATTCCATGAACTATTGTAGATGGATTCCTAAATTGTAGATTTCGATACAAGAAGATACTATTATAGATAGATTTTATGTTGTTGATGTGGCTGACACTAACATGGTTTTGGGAGTACAATGGCTACACTCCATTTGGAAGCATTCAGTAGACTACCAATTTCCTGAAATGGTCTTCAATGGAGAAAATGGAAAAGAGAAGGTGTCGAAGGGAATCAACACTTATCCCAAACAAGTGGTAAGTGCACATGGTATCAGATCTATTCTAAGGCATGGAGACATTGAATGGGTTGCAAAATGCCTAATCACCACAAAGGGAAACTCATTCGAAGTGGCCGATTATCCTAAATATATTCAAAAGCTACTCCATAAACATAAGAAGGTGTTTGGGGACCTTCCTCATGGTAGGCCTCTAGATAGAGGAGTGGAGCATAGGATTGAATTGGATATAGGAACCTCACCTATCAAGGTGCATCCCTACAAGCACCCAAAAAGATTCAAGGATGAGATAGAGCGAACAATCAAGGAACTGATTGACTTGGGATTTCTTAGACCAAGTTCAAGTCCTTTTTCATCATCAGTTGTCCTTGTGAAGAAGAAAGATGGGATGTAACATCCTGAAAATTCACAAAAATTTAAAAATTTTAAAGTAGCATTAAATGTTGTACTTGCTAATGCGGAAATAAAATAAATTTTAATCCTTTTAATTGATAACAAAATATGATGACGACACTTCATACTTCCTAACTCAAAATACGACATTATTTTTGCTTGTGTTAATTATAATTCTATATGTTGTATTTAAATTTTCTTGCGATACAATCATCTACACATAATACTGACAGTTTGCTTTTGGATGATGATGAAGGGGTCCTACGGGGTACCCTGAGGTTTACTTAGCTATGTTAGCTAAAGCATTTGAAGCTATTTCTTTGTGCAGATACGCAGGTAAGAGTATTATGACAATTCAAGTGTTACAAGTAATTCTAAGTATGTTTTCAGTTAGCCGTTAATGCTTTATGATATCTCTAAGTACTTCCTTGCAAGAGAGTTATTAATGGTATGAATCTTTGTCCTATTTCTGTAAGTGTTACCTTCACCATACTTATAAGTCGCAGAAGTCGTAACTATTAATATCTACACTAGAGTCTTTAGTGAATCATCAAAGAAGAGATACTTACACTATGAATTCTCAATTATGTGCTAGATTACAATGTATAAGTGCTATTATGATCCTGTCATCATTTCTCCATTTTGCAAAGAGTGGTATTATCATGTATATTTATTACGTGAATGTTTCAACTTATAAGTTGCTCTACACTATAGAAATGTGAGCCAATGATATTTAATTAAGCTAGAACTTTTAAAAATAACTATATATATTTTACTTTTCTCAATATATAATTACATGATGACCATACTATTGTAGCAAAGAGTTGCTATAATGTAACCATCATAAATACGATGATATACTCTAATGTAACATTGTTAAATAAGCAATGTAAACATAATGTTGTGATGTATAATTTATGAAGTCCTAAACTATATACTAAGTATTGAATTCCATCTATGAATGCGATCTACATAAACATGAAGTCATTTGGTAAACTATGCAGCATATTAACTATGCATTCTCCAATCAATACTTTTGGAATGTATTACAAAATTAGGTGTCGACTTTATACTTTGAAAATGCAAAGAAAAGATATGCTGCAAACCCTAAACTGGTACTGAGATGTGATAATGACCGGGCAATGAATGTCTAGTGTGCTGGCAAGTTTTCGTAACAAGTCTAGCGTTAAATTCACCTGCCTACTATGTTGAGTGAAATTCTAAGTGGGTGCCATTGTGGCTGTGGTTCACGTGATAGTAATTCCAAATACTACCATTATGCTGAGCTATGCACTGCTTTGACCCTTGGTCTACTGGGCTGGCATCGTGGTGTATGTGATAATAAATATGGCATTCAAAGTGGTTGTTTCCCAATTCTCGACGTGCCTGGTTGGCATCATCTCCATCATTGATCTCATATGTTCTAGGGATTTTAACTGGAACCCTAGTTTCTCATTATGTTTATCATTGAAGTGTTTCTTTGGACTTCATTTTGCTTGGTAGTGGTAAGGTGGAGATGCCGACTGCTTGCAGCAATGTAGGGCTGGGTAGTTGTGGTTCGGAGGACTCCTTCCTCGAGTTCGATCCCTTGACATATTGGGAAAAATTAATAGTTTCAGGTGTTTGTTTCCTCTTTTAGAGCCAAGCCATAATGCAGCATTCGATTTGTTTTTAGGAAGTAGTTTTTAGGGTTTTTCTGTTGGTCTTTGCGAGGGAAGTTTGGACTATAGATCGATTCTCTTGTATGAAAAATATCAAGTGATTCTCAGATTCTGAGTCCTCTCTTCAATGCATTGCTAGATGGATCTATCTTTGTTTGCTAATGATGCCTCTGTTCTAGGAGCTACATTACAAGGTAATGTTTCAAAATGAAGTAGCAAGGTTATATGAATTGTTCAAGCTAAACCCTGCATTTTCTTCGTTTAACCTTTTAATGCTTTAAATGGTAGGTGTTACTTCATTGAAGAGTTACAAAGTTTGAAGCTCAGTGGAAGAATGTTGCTCGACCACCCAGTAAGCCTCGGTGGTTCTTTCCCTCGTAGGTTCTCCTGGCTCGGTGTGGCCGACGCTTGATGTTTGACGAGCGTTTGGCAATTGGTTCCTCGCAAAGTTTTTGGCCGGTGTTAAGTTTTGAGAGCCAAAAGACAGAGTGTCCATAGGATGAAATCCTCATATTTTCTTGTTACTCTGCTTTGCAGCATTTCACTATCATTTTTGTTGAAAAAGTAAACTTGTTTAAGACGTAATAGCTAAAGGGATGAACCCTCTGTCATTTTAATGGGAATACAATGTTATAAGAAAACTTAAAATACTTTCTGTGCACAGTCTAATATTATCTAAAACGATGTTTGAGTGAATAATACAGTGTTTGGTAAAACGTCAAGAGCCATGGGCTAACTTGTTTCATAAAGAGAAACTCTGTGTTCATACTGTTTAAGTTAAAGTTTGAATGGTCATGAGACTCATTTTTTTGGTAGTAATAATGCACTTGTATGAGTTTGTCTTGTACAAAAAGATAGATATCGTAATGTAAAAGTTGAACTATAGAATATGTTTGGTTTTGGAAATCTGATGTAAGGATTTGATGTTTATGTTTTTAAGTGCTTGGCCTTAAACTGGATGTATGATAGTCTTAGAGTTTTTAAATCGAAAAACTGTAAACGTCTGCTAACCTTGCTATTGTTGAAATCAATCTTGTAAATTCTTTTGCAGAATGATAAATGTTTTCTATAGAAGATAATTAGTATCTAGGGATTCAAAAGGGGATAGTACATTCTGATCCTTAAGATGAAAGACATTCTTACTGCAAGAATTTGGAATACATGGAAGAGTTAAATTCAATTAAATAAAATGCTGCGTAATAATATAGAAGACGATAGCATTGAAATATCATAGATATTCTAAGTTGGTATTACAGCTATTTTTCAAAAACCCTAAGTACTGTAAGGAGAGAAAATGAAAAGTGTTATGAGACTATGATAAATGTTTTTGCTTATAGTCCTTTACAGTTTTTGAATGAAAAGATAATAAAATGCATAGTATGTGTATTTTGAAATGAAGTAGATTATCAAAAGTGTAAACCCTAGATTATTATACAAAAATGGGATATTTATTTTTTGACAGTAGCTAGAAGAAAAATATTACAATGGCTGTATTATGAAATGCTATTTTGTATCCTGCATCTTTTAATTATCCTATTTAATTCTCCACCTCCTGTACTAGAGTATGACATCTCTGAAATGTTGAAAAATACAGAAAAGTAATTTATTTATTCAGAAAACAGAACTATTCTAAACTATCGTAACTTAGCAGAATATACAGTTCAGCTAAACAATTTAGTCAATAAGTCTTCATTATCAAACCGAGAAAAAGGGTTAGAGGTTAAATAAAACAATTTCATTCATTCAACTGAAAATAAACAAGACAGAACAGTAGAACCTGATGAATGTAGGAGAAACAAACAACCCAAGGAGCCTGTTCCACCCAACCTACTCCTGCACACAGCCAAATTACTTGCCTTAGGACCCCCGAGCCTGTTCATTGAACGAGTAGGAAGAAGAATCTGTAGAAGCTTTACGTCATCAACTTGCACCAACAATGTAGATCATTTAGTCGTATAGACTTAGTAGTCATAGAGACTTGCGCCAGCACCTCTGGTTTCCTTCTCAGAATAATTTCAGCAGACTCACAATGCACATCCATTTAGCCTCCCTATTCGAATCTCTCAGTGATCACCTGATACACTTGAGGAATTATTTCTGCAGAAAAATAATTATGGAGCTCCCTGCTCAATTCAAATTTCCTTCTCTAGGCTTCCTAGGCCTTTTTAGTGGTTAACCTGGTCTTTAATGAGCTAACAGATATGGTCCACCCACCTGGGGGATAATGCCACAAATTTAGGGGTAGTTGTCCCATAACCAACAACTAGTGGTGGAGTGCAAATGCTGACACTTATCCCAATCCTTCTAATAGCTTCCATTCCTCTTAGTGGGTCAGTGAACACTCATTCAATAGTTTCCTTGGTGTTTGTCTCCTGTTTTAATTTATTAAATAATAATAATATGTCATTACAATCATCCTTGACCATATTTGGTCATAATTACAAAACTTTGTAATTATAATTTAACATAATGTTTTTGCAATAAAATAAATAGTCTCAAAATTTGGGTAGGTGACATACACCCCCACTTAAGTCTCAACATCGTCCTCGATTTTGTTCATTCATTTTCTGAGTGTTCCTGAAACAGAGCTGGGTATGTTACTTGCATGTTACTCTCCAACTCCCAGGTTGCCTCTTCTAGGATAAGGTGCTTCCATTCCACCTTTACCTGCCCAATGGTGCGATTCCGGAGTAGAGTGTCCCTCTCGAGGATACAATCCAGTTCCAATTGAAAATCACCGTCTTGTTCCACCTGTACATCATTCCAATTTATAACATGAGTAGCATCGTGTACATATTTATTTAAAACTGAAATATGAAAAACATTATGTATTCTTAGATTTGGTGGAAAAGCTAGTTGGTATGTCACGGGTCCAACCCTTGACAAAATCTCGAAAGGACCACAATACCTGGGTGCCAGCTTGGCACAACTTCCCAATTTTAATGAGCTCTTCTTTGGTCTTACCTTAATGAAAACATGCTCACCAACGTGGAACTCTCTATGAGTCCTTTTAAGATCTGCTTGAATTTTTTGCCTATCTTGGGCAGCTTTAAGATTTCTTTGTACCTATTTCACAGTTAGTTCTATTTCCTTTAACAATTGAGGTCCTAAAATAACTCTATTAACTGGGTCGTTCCAAGAAACTGGTGTATTACATTTCCTACCATAAATAATTTCAAAAGGGCTAAGCCTGGTTGATGCATGGTAATGGTTGTTATATGCAAATTCTGCTAAATGCAAGTAGTCCTCCCACTTACCAGGCTGGTCCTTAACATACATCCTTAGCATGTCTTCCAACATCTGATTTACTCTTTCCGTCTGTCTATCTGTTTGTGGATGAAATGTTGTGCTAAATTTTAACACTAGTACAAAATGAGAGATAAATGACCAAAAAAATGACCAAAATCGACATATAAATGACCACTGGTAGCAAATTGGTGGCCATATATCACATGACCAAAAATGTTGTCATATTTAGCTTGGTCATTTATAGCTTATCTTGTGGTCATATATTTGGTCATTAATTTGGTCATTAATGGTCACGTGATAAATGACTGTTAATTTGCTACCAGTGATCGCCAACTCAAAAGTGGTCATTTATATGCATATTTTGGTAATTTTTTTGGTCACTTATCTCTCATGTTGTAATGGTGGTCATTTATATGAAAATTTTGGTCATTTTTTTAGTCATTTATCTCTCTTTAATGGTTTCAGAATATAAATAGAGCACGGTGGAATCAAACCACCAACCTCCTTCCTATAAGACAGGTGCTCTACCATTGAGCTAGTACCCTTAAATAGAATTCCGTATGGATTGATATGAGAATAAAATTTCCAATAGTTAACACCATCTTGCCAAATTATGGAAAAGGGGTGCTTATACTTTCTTAGATTGAAATTACAATTTCTCTAAAGAACACTCAACTTGAATTCAATGCATTGATTGACATATTGCAACACTTTTAATGTCAAGCCATAATAGATTGTTAAGCCCCTCTAGGATGATCAAGCAAAGAATTATATATTAATCAAAATGAGAAAGTGTGAATGAAGATGAACTTAGTTTTCATGTCAGCAAACCTTCTTTTAATCACACAAGAACTAGCTATGAACTTTGATGTTGTTTCTTTGATTTTAACTCCAACAGAAAATTGATCACCATGTTCCCTTTCAAATATAGGTATTCTCTTTCAAACAATAAATCTAACATCATATGAACACTGGATGCATACTATGTTATGCTGATACCCAATATACATTATGCAACTTTAAGTCTCAACTGAACAATGAACAATTTTAGAGAAAAAAGATCTTTATATATAATCATAGAACTACCTCAAAATATGATGCTATAGCCCTTATCACAGACGAGCATTTCAACCTTGAAAGGCCTCCCTTTGAAACCCCTCATTTCAACAGAGTCTTGAGAGAAATTGTGAAAAATATATTCTACACACATGATTGAGATCACATGTAAACATGATGGATGATAACTTATGATACCTTTGGACTATAAGCAAAGATGCTCACAAAAGCTAACGAAGAACTGGTTATGATGCTGCAATATCACTTTTCTCAGTTTCCTCAACAATAGACAGGTTTTCCAGAAAAAAGTTTTCCTGGAGTAGAAAAACTATTATTCAAGTTGACATTCTACAAAAACATAACAATTAGAGTATTCCAACAGCTATGACTGTACAATATACTGCAAAGTCCCATGACCCAAGATTCAGAAGCACGTGGGAGAAAACACATCATAAAAAAGTAGTGGGAGACTGAGAAAAAAATGAGTTTTGTTAACAAAAATAAAGACATGTAGAAGTTTAATAAGAAAACATTAAAGGCATGTGCATTTTATTGTGCAGAGAAAACCTCTAAATTATGCCTTTGTTGGAGTGTGCCTTTTCTAATCTCCCTTCAGAAGGTGTAGTGTGCCAACTTACCTTTTGACCCTGCAGAATGAAAATGTTGATAATCTAGCAAAACTATCAGGTGAAAATTCTTGAGTAAAAGTTATGTCCATATTGAAACAAAGGCTACAAAAGTAGTGTGGGTTAACCATTCCCCAAACTTGCAAGACTTCAATTAGAAGAAAAGCAAACACACTATTTATATTTATTTGTTCAGTTCAGAAATCCTTTACATCCCACCACTTGGGGGACTCTTTGAGAATCTCTTTCTTAAGTTCCTTCCACTGTGATAGGTTTTCCATAGGATTTAAAATAGGATACACATATTGTGAACCGAATCTGGTATTCTTGTTCACTCGTGTGTTCTCCAGAATCTTTGAGCATCTTGTCCATGGAGCGTTCATGTTATCTGTAAGCCTGAGTACACTGTGGAGAATAAGTTGAGTTAGAAGAGTGGAGGGGTTTGTGGTTCTAGACTAGCTCAGAATGAAACAGAATGTAACTTATGTTCCATTCTTGGTTGTTGGATCACGGGATGCAATTGACCCTACATCTGAGAATGAATCATTATTCTCTTCAGCAGTCAGTCCTTCACCATATATTGAGGGATTATGAAGTATAGACTCAAGTAATTGAGATGGCATATGACTTATTGGTTGGAAATGATATTCATTTTCACTAAGAAAGAAGGACCCTCTTGATGAGGAGGATTGAACATCCCTAAGTGCAGTGTTACCTTCTCTACATCGAGAATGCCCAAAATCTATTTTGGTATATTTCTTATCCTCATTTTGTTGCATTTTATCTTCAAACCTGCACAATAGGAGCAAGTATTAGCAATTCAACAACGAAAGCATCCACAAAGAAGTATGAAGACCTCAGATTTTTTTATTCTTGTAGATAGTTGCTTTGGAACATGCAATATCGAATTTGGAGTGCATATTCTGCAAATCGCGTCATCCAGTTGAGCAGGTGGCATTGGAGTGTCTCCAGGCAGACCATTCCACTAAATTTTTTGGATTGGAGAATGAAGAAACCATGAGTGCCATTGAGAATTTACATTCTTATCATATTCACTTGGCGTTCTTTCCCTTTCAGATGCTTCACGAATCTCATAGGTAGTTCTCAGAAGTGTTCCAGATGACTCATGGTACTTCACTTGTTGAAAAATGGTAGATTATTTGCTTACTCTATAGATGACCAAAAATACCAACAACTAATTTCATAAAACGAGATATTACAGTCATCAAACCAAACCCAACAAATGGTGCTTTAATGAGAGAGCAAAAATGAAGCACAAGATTTCTAATTCGTTGCTAAAGAGAAAAAATGCTCCTAGTAGATAGGAAGGTGAAATGCTTGGACATCAACAAAAAGTAGGAGGTAAGCATACAATTTTTAAATACCACAAAACATTGGACATAGGTTGCTTGATAAAGTTTTTTTTAAGAGAATAGGTTAAAAGGAAAGAAATAGATAGTATCCCTGTTCTATAAGAGTTGCATATGTATAGGATCGATGGACTTGTGTTTGAGCACAACGCGAACATCATTTTTCTTCTTTAATATATGTTATAACATTGTCAAGTGCCATTGTTATTGTTCATTTCTTCTGAAATGTTCACAACAAATCAAGGTTGAATGAGATGTTATGTTTGTACTACTCATATGTAATTTCAGTGAGCTTTGGGAGCATCTTTTCAAGGAGTGGCTTCCACAAAGTATAGTTGATCTCCTTACCTTCTGTTTCCAAAATGCAGTGGAGAGTATGCTCATAAGGGAATGTTGTTTCTTTTTGACATTTTTGCAAAACCATATTCCATCATATGGTAGAATAGATACAAGGATTAGTTGATGGCAATTGATTCAAAAACGTTGAAATGGAGGAGAATAAGCACCTTTTGCTTTCAAAACACCTTCAACTTGCACTATGCAATTGGTAGATCTCAGTACCAAAGTCTTCCCCATCAAAATTTTTGAACTTTTGCCAAAATGCACAAATTTTACCAAGCCTGTTTGCATCTTAAATTCTTTTGTGTACAAATTATCCATTTTTCCCAGCTCATCAAATTCCCAATCTGGCTTGTCTTGGACTACTCCATTGAGTCAAATTTCTAGCTTACCATTGTTTGTTTAGAAAACTAGACATCATCTTTTACCAAAATATTACCTAAAAGTTTAAATACTTATTTAAAATTATTATAAATTATTTGAGTTTATATAATAATTTTATAAGTGTTTTATGTTAATCTTAGTTAAAAAAACAACTTTCTTTTTTTACTTAATTCCCTGCCTAAGTCGAGTACCGTCCACTAATTATTTTTTTAGTGTTTTTGCAATGACATTCTCCACCCATCCTCGGGACACAAAACTTTATTAAATGACATCCTCCACCCATGCTTGGGACACACCACTTTATTAAATTTTTATCATTCTCGGTACGCTTGGGTCTACATGCTTGCTACTGGAAACAAGTGAGACTAAAGTGTTTTCGGACTTCAGCCAATCAAGATGCTGTGAACTATTCCATGGTTATGGACTTGAGGATATCCTTTATATGATAGACATTATGCTCCGTTAACAATATACTTGGCTATGGACACGCAAAAATTCATTTCACTAGAGGTATAGCGGTAGCTACATTGACTACAAAATCGAGTGTTCTGTCTTCATATAATATAACCACTGGTGAATGCAAGAGTCTGCAACTTTTGCCACACCAGAGCAACCCTGCAACATCAAAACATCACAAATATTTTCTCAGTATATCAATATATAACTTCTCAAGTCCCATAAGAAAAGTACTAATTAATGAAACTTCATCCCATAAATTGTATCTGAATTGTAATTCAGATTCTCATAAATAGCGAAGGAATGATAGAGAACTCTTCATTGCCCTAAAATATGAGAGTTCTGCAAATAAGAATCCCAGCTTGAGGAAAATGGGTAGTTAGCTTGAAGATCAAACCAATGGTATGGACCTACCCAATGGAACAGATGGCCAGGTTGAGAAATCCACTGGGAGGGTATCATTGAATATTCATTCTTTGGATAACACTTCACGAGTTAGTCAAAGCAATGGTGAAGTTTTCATTTCTTTTTCTGAGCATAGTTCCAGATCCTCACATAAGAAAATTGGGAATGAGTTGATGAATAGCAACTTAAAATCTTCTCCCACTAGTGAAGATAATGGTGCAAAACTAAAGCTTCAGATGCCATCTGATCACAGAGTGGATTCATCTTCTTTGCTTCCAGAAAATGCTGGTAACCAGCAAGATTCTTCTCTTATTAGTCCTTTTGTAGGATAATTAGCAAATGAAAGTGGTATACAAAATGCTTGTAATCATATAGATTCTTCAGTAATGGAGACTATTGCAAGTATTGTTGCAATGCTAAATTCAACTAGTCAAACTGACTACCAAGTTGGAAGTTCACACAATGGTTGGGATTCTTATACAGAGACTTTAGTTTTCTTGGTGGAGGGAATCTTAGGCACTTATGATGTCTCTGGAGGAAATACCTCACAAACTGATGCTTTTCTCCTTTCTGGCTATAGTGTTTATGATTATGAAAAGATGGATCTTCGGCAATTGGAAGATATTTCAGACTCGAGAAAAGTCGAAAAATGGTAATTCAGAGGTCATCTTAATGAGTGTGGATGGTCATGTATTGACAACACCTATTTCATCATTTAAGCGTGTAGAGAGTGGTGATCTATGTCAACCTCAACCGAATATTGTTGGTGCTCAGGATTCTTGTAAAGAATTTGGAGAGAGAATTTAACCTGTAGCCCATGTGGTGAATGGCTCTACTGATTTCGAAACAGATAACCATGACCAGGAGCCCAAAGAAATCCCTAGTAAGCAAAAATAAGATCAAAATACACGACTGATCCATTCTAGTGACAGTTTGGTTAAGATTACTATTAAGAATACTCCTGAGGGAAATATGCAAAGTTAGTATGAAATTAGTATTTCTGAGTGCATCCCTAACTCAGAGAGAGATTGCCAAGGAAATAGACAGTTTACTGACATTGCTCCTGAAATAACAATTCAGGGTGACCATGATAATGATGCCAGAAATTCAAATGATTGTTTCCTTCAGACATACGTAAATGTAATGACAACACCTATTTCTTCATTTGAGTGTGTAGATAGTTGTGATACATGTGAACCTCAACTGAATATTGTAAGCCATCAAGATTCTTGTAAAGAATCTGGAGAGAGAATGAAATCTGTAGATCAGGTTGTAAATGGGTCCACTGAATATCAAATAGATAACCATGATCTGGAACCCAAAGAAATTTCTAGTCAGCAAATGGCAGATTAGAACACAGGGTTGATTCATCCCAGTGACAATTTGGTGAAGATTACTGCTAATAATGCTCCAGAGGGCAATATGCAAAGTGAGAATGAAATTAGTATTTCTAAATGCGTCCCTGACTCAGAGAGAGATTGAAAAGGAAATAGATAGTTTACTGAGAAGTATTTTGAAATAACAATCCAGGGTCATAGTGACAATGATGCCAGAGAATCCAATAAATATTTTTCCATTATGAAGAATTTTTCTACCTTCTCCAAAAGCCCTTCCAGCACCTTGTCACATTTCATCACCACAACCAAATTTTGTATGGACGGTAGCCTTGATGGTTAGATGGCATGGCGGTTCAATCAATAAAAAATTCCAACCTATCTATCCGACCCACAACTGGGCATGACTTGATACCTACCAATAGTGGCAAGCAAATAGTGTTGCGATCGTGCACACATATTGGGTGATAGGCTGTATCCTATAGCTAGCAGATAAAATTGAAGTTGACCCAGTCCCGGTGAATGATCCCGTGGGGAGACATCATACCTTCAAGAGTGGGAAGAGAGCAGCATCCCTTCCAATTGTTGAGCTATATCGATATCGAGACCTATTCAATTGGTTGGATGGAATGACAGCCTCTTGGCCCTTATTACATGACCTTACAAGGAAAAGGGGTGTAGCCCGCGGACCAACACTAACAAGAGTAGCGGAGGCAGAAGCACCACCAATGGCAGCATTTCATCACCACGACCAAATTGTGTTCACCTCGCTTGTCCACAAGCTTGAACATTATGATTGACTCCTACTTGGAATGCCTAGAAAATCATTTAAAACTCAGAATATTTACATGGGCAGGTTTGATCCTCAACAATCAAATTAATAAGAAAATAAAATACTGAACAAATACCTAAATTGAGTGCCGATGCAACTTCTGTACAAACAACTCTCAATGTCATGATTCCAATAGTACCAAACCCTCGCTTATGATCCAGTACCAAACCCTCGCTTCTATGCAAACGACTCTCAATGCGATGATCCAATACCAAACCCTCGCATTACTCAGACCTACCAAACCCTCGAGTGACTCATATCTATTCAAGTTTTCTACTTTGAGTTATTTTACCAAATTTTCCCTCTCAATCTGGTTTTTAATTTAGTCATTTTTTTGGCTAATTCTTTTCCCTCTTTTATTTTATTTTATTTCTATTTACTTATTTATTTTTATTTAGTTTTCATCTTTTTATTATGTTTGTTTCTTATTTATATATATTTTGAATTTAATTTCCCTCATTTTATCATATTTGTTTGTTTTTATTATTGTTTTTATAAATATGTTAATACTAATATTAATATATTATATATACTAATTATATAAATATATCTAATAACTAATATATTGATATATTATATATGAGTGAAAAATAGAATGTTAATAGGAACATAAAGAAAATAAGTGTTTTTAAGAATTTGTCTATTTTGACAAAGGGAAAGCAAAGTATTAAGGATTATAAGGGAATAATAACTAACAACAACCACATTTTTAAATGTGGTTGATATTCGCCGAAGGGACAGTGGGTTTCTGCCAAGAAATAACGAAATTAAAATTTTAATAAAAATGTTATTTCAAAATAAAAATGAAAAGAAATGCATATTAAGTTTAAATTTTTTTATTGTTAAAAATGCACAAAACAACCTAGAATTTAGGTTAACTATTAAACTTAACTTAGCACTGGTTTAGAGGACATACAAATTTAGATAGGAAGGACTGACCTAACCTTCAGCTAAATGGAGAACACTCTCAATTTTTAAATAGTGGTTCATAGAAAATAAATATTTACATGAGGAGAACTCATCCAAGCTAAGATGAATATTTACATTTACACTGGAAGAAGTGAGCTAAGGTAACCTAATCACAAATTTGAGAACATGATTCAACTGAAAGAAGAGCATTTTCCATTAACATTTCTTGGTATGCAAGAACATCAAGCTGTATATTCCATTGCCTCTTAGTTCCCGTAATCTGGTCCAATCTCTTAACCACATTGTTCATCGTCGGCTCCTCTCTGGACTCTCATGTGCGCATTGAATTCCTATTCTTATAGCTCTCTGGATTCACCATGAAATTCTGAATCACTTTTCAAACTTAAGGCTGATTAAACATATAACCACATGATAGAATGCATACATAGTCAAACTTAAGGCTGAGCTGCGCAGTATAACTAAGGGTTTGTGCTTCTCATGCATGCTCTATCTAACTCATAATAATAGTGTTTATCCAATAAAATATATTCATTATAAATATAGTTAAGCTAGAAGCAAATTCTTTGACAGTAAACAAATTTTGATAAACAATAAATTACAATGTTTATGCTGGATCGAAGGCCAAAAAGGCGTTGAGAAACGACCCATGGTCGATACACATGTAACATTTGTTTTATATTTCTAAATACTAACTTCATAAAATGGGCATTGAATATAACACAAGCCTTTACAAGTATGAAAGAAAATAAAAGAAAAGTCATAAATTAAACAAATTTATAACACCCATAGTTTCCCATTGACAATCAATGTTTAATATTTGACAAACTCTAGACATGGACATGCAATGCTTAAACCCTATAGGTTTATATCTTTCATACATTTTAACATTAACAAAAAATACAAATTTCCAGTCATGAATATCTTACACAAATCCATTATCAAATCCAGTATGTTTGGAGTACCTAAGTATAATTCATACATCAGACTTTATGAAACCAACAACAACCCGCTTCAACCCGTCCAGTATTATCATGATGATTGCAACAGGAATGGCGATAGACTTTTGTTCTTCAACTACCTTTCCCCACTGTCTATTTAAATCCAACTGATATTCCTCATTTCCAGAGTTATTACATTCCTCCCAACTATGTAGAAGCGGGTGAATATTTTATGCAGATGGCGATAGGATCTCCGGTTCCATTAAATCTTCATTTCATCCTTAACACGGGCAGTGACTTGATGTGGACGCAGTGCGAACCTTGTAATATTACCCTTTTTTTATGTGAACCACAGAATGATCCAATGTTTGATCCCTTCCAATCGTCTTCTTACAAAAATGCCACAGTATTTCTCATTTTATGATAATAGTTGCAGTTGTTGCTTTGTATTGCTTGATATTCCATGGAAGTTGCACCATCGATGTAAAGGCCGAATCGAAGGCACCTGCAAAAGCCAAATCGAATGCAATCACAGCAGGCTGAGAAGGCTGCAACATTACAGCCCAAGAGTTATTACAGGATCTCCGGTTCCATTAAATCTACATTGCTTCAAAGCAAAGCTTTGAAGCATGGAATGAAGCCAACGCTCGAACCCTCACAATGTTGAAATGCTGAGAACCACTTCCAATTTCCATCTCTCTCTGTGATCCAATTTCCGTCCCTTCTCTAGAAAAAGCAAGAGACAATCGATCAAGCTCTCTTCTCCAGCGCGACATACTTCTTGGATCCAAAACGTTAACCAGCTGACAGTAACCAGCAGATCAAGTTCCAGCACGGCAAGTTATCACACTAATCAAGGTAACATTTGATTAAGAAATTCATATCCAAACGCCAATTCAATCAGAGCCTTCCAATTGATGTGCTCGACGAATCTAATCAAGGAATATGCACTTGATATTAAATCTGGGTCATCCATCACTAATTAGTGATTAAAAGGTTGAGGTTGTCCTCCATATGTACATTTGTTCATTGTAGTGCCTTCGGCGAATAATAATAATATTATTATTATTGGAGATGGGAACGAAGGTATTTTTATAGAAAGAAAGTTTTTTTTTCTTTCCAAAATGGAGAATATTGGTGACTTTTTGCAGGGGAGGCCCAAGGGGGACTTTCAAAATTTTTGAAATCAGGTGCAAGGAGAACCATGGTGAATGGATGCATATGGAGAATTAATGCAGGAGGTTCTGAAATTGACAAGTTTTAGCTAATATGACGAAAATCTAAGGGGTTACATATTATGATGGCATTATTATTATTATTATTATTATTCAATGAGATGGGAAAGAATGGATTTTTACAAAAAGGGAGAAATCTTCTTTTCTTTCCAAAATTGAGGATATTGGTGATTTTTTTTCTAGGGGAGGGACCATGGGGGACTTTAGAACTTTCCGAACTCAAGAGTGAGGAGAACCATGACGAATGGAATCATGCAGAGAATTAATGGAGGTTATGAAATTGACAATTTTTAGCTAACATGACGCAAAATACATGAACTTGTCAAAACTTTAACAAAATTTCAACTCAACCACATGTAGAAGAACTTATCTATCAATTGATAAACTATATGAAAGACATGATGTATTATCTAGATATCAACTCACCACACCTAAGGCACTAATTAGTAGAGAAACCCCTAGCTTAAATGAGCATCTCAATGATTCTCCTATCAACTAACACAATAGGTATCGGGATGGCCTCAAAGAAATGATCCCTTAGAAGACATGTATTGAAAAATAATCAAAGTTGTGTACTATTAATGTTAAAATTTAGTAAATTGTACCAATTCATGATCAAAATTATAATTTTCCATTGCAGGAATAACACAACTAAAAATGACCAATTGTTATGTAGTCATTTTTAGTTTAGTTCTTATCTCCTGACCAAATTGGTCATTTATCTTGGTCATTTTTAGTTTAGTTCTTATCCCATGACCAAATTGGTCATTTTTAGTCAGTTCACTTGAAATTTCTCAATTTTGGTCATTTATCCCTTGAAAAAGTTGTGGTGACCAAATGTTTTCGTTGCCTGGTCACTTATCTCTCATTTTGTACTAGTGTAAGGTTTTATTCAACCCTTTAAACAAAGATCTCCAAAAGTTCCCAGTAAACTTAGAATCACAGTCTGAAACTATCACTTTTTGTATTCCATGTAATCAAAAAATCTGTTTCATGAAAATTTATGCAATATCTGAAGCCTTATAAGTAGTTTTTATTGGTATAAAATGTGTTGCCTTGCTGAGTTTATCCATTTCCACCATGATGGAATCATTTTGTTTCTGATTCTTGGGTAGTCCAGTAATAAAATCTATGCTTATGATCTCCCATATCCAACTAGCTATAGGTAATGTTGTAACAGTCCAGCCGGATGCTGATGTTCAACCTTTACTCTTTCACAGTCAATGCATCTAGCTATATATTCTTCTACTTCATCCCGGGCCAATGATAATCTTTCCATAACATAGTTATGGTTTTCTGATAACCTGGATGACTAGAATAATGACTTTTGTGCATCTCATCTAAATTAGATTTTTTATCTTTGATACGTTGGGAACATATAATCTGTTCTTGTACAGCATCAATCCATTTTCTTTTAACCTGAAATCTGTCATAGAATTTTCAGAAGCACTTTCTGCTGTCTTTTCATGTAAATTTATGTACTCTTCATCAGTTTTAATCCCTTCGAAAATATGATTTTCTAAACTTGTTGTGTATGTACTGATGGCTGAAATAAAATTTAATTTTGCATTACAACTTAAAGCATCAACAACCTTGTTCTCTTTACCCTTTATATGCTGAATTTCAAAATCATATTCACTTAGAAAGGTTATCCATCTATCTTGTCTAGCATTCAAGTTCGTTTGATCTAGTAAATACTTCATCCCCATGTTATTTGTCATCAAAGTAAATTTTCTGCCAATAAGATGGTGACGCCACATTTTTAAGGCGTGTATTACTGCTAATAATTCCAGATCATATGTAGAATAATTTTTTTCATGTATTTTCAGCTTTCGAGACTCATATGCAACATCATGTCCCTCTTGTGTTAGGAATCCACCGGGTCCATCATTACATGCGTCCATGCATACTATAAAATCTTTATTAGGATCTACAATTCTCAGAATAGGTGCTGTAGTTAGTAATTCCTTCAACTTCTTAAAACTGTCTGCACACTTTTGATCCCATACAAACTTCTTCCCCTTCTTCTGTAAGGAGGTTATGGGGTTTGCAATCTTTGAAAAACCTTCTATGAATTTTCTATAATATCCTGTAATCCCCATAAACGATTGTACGTCCGACACATCCTTAGGAACCGGCCATTCATTAATGGCTTTTATCTTATCGGGATCAACCGAAATTCCTTCCTTAGAGATTATGTGACCTAAATACTTAATCTTATCCTTGTAAAAGTCACACTTACTAAACTTAGCATATAACTGATGATCTCTCAGAACTTGTAAAATAATACGTAGATGTTCGTCATGTTCTTCTTTACTTTTAGAATATACTAGAATGCCATCTATGAATACAATTAAGAACTTATCCAAATACTTGTGCATAATATTATTCATTAAGCACATAAATACTGCTGGGGCATTAGTCAACCCAAATGGCATGACTACGAACTCATAATTTCCATAACGAGTTCTAAAGGCTGTTTTAAAAATATCCTCATCCTTAACAGGAACTTGATGATATCCTGACCTTAAATCAATCTTTGAAAATATGGTTGCTCCATGCAACTGATCAAATAGATCATCGATGCGGGGAAAGAAATATCGATTCTTGATTGTCATCTTGTTCAGTTGGCGATAATCTATGCAAAACCTTAAAGTGCCATCCTTCTTCTTAACAAAAGTAATAGGTGCTCCCAAAGGAGACACGCTGGGTCTTATATAGTTTTTATCAATCACTTCCTTCAACTGTGATTTTAACTCATTTAATTCCAATATGTTCATCATATATGGAGATTTGGAGTTCAGTACCACACCCAGTATCAACTGAATAGTAAAATCTAGATCCCTCTTCGGGGGTAATCCTGGAATCTCTTCTGGAAAGACATCTAGGAATTCTTTTAGGACAGGTATATCTTCTAGTTTTAGTTTGTCCTATTTTGTAATTGACTCCTCATGTACTACATTCACTGCGAACATCTTACATCCTTTTCTAACTACTCTTTTTACTTGCATAGCTGAAATCTGTCTAAGTGATGTCTTTCTAGAAATACCCTTCACTTCTACTATTTCTCCTTCATCATCTAGACAGGTAAAACTTTTCTCGTAACAATTCAAAATAACATGATGTGCTTCTAACTAATCCATCCCAATTAATATTTCATAGGATCGTAAAGGTAAAACATTTAGCTTGGTTCGTGTCTTAAACTGATTCATAGATAAAACACAACTTTCAACAAAAGCAGACACTTTTCTTTTTGTTCCTGTTGCTAGTCTAACTAACCAAGATTTATTAAATATTTATGTTTTCAAATTAAAAGTTTCTACAATATTTGGATATATATTTACCTCAGGCTAGCACCTGGATCAATCAAAATAGAAACATGGTGGTTTTGTAGCATACCTTCAATCGCTACCATAGAGACTTGATGCTATGCTTTCCTGTTGTCTAAAGCTGCATTAATTCTGGGAATCTCTCTTGCCAAGTCTCCCACAGTAGGTTCAGATTGTATGGAATGAATATTATTGGTTGTCCACTTCTTATTGGGATAGTTTGAAGCATACTGAGGACCTTTACACTCAAAACATTTTATAGGTGTCCTCTAGTCATTAGTTCTGGTAACATTGGGAGTATTTCTAGGACCTGCAGAATTTTGCAGTTGATTATTTCTGGGACTGTTTCCGTGGAAATTTTGATTTGGAAATTTTTTCTTTTGAAAACCAGAATTTCCATTGAAACTGAAATTCTTCTTCTTCAGCTTAAAGTTGCTGGGTTTGTTATTTTTCCAGTTAGATATCCCTTCTCTTTTTCGGTTTTGTTTATAGCAGAAAGTTGCTTTCCTCATGGATTCTTCTAAGGTGTTTGGATTGTCATACTCTATTATGTCCTTGATGTTGAAAGGTAGACAACTTAGAAACCTCTGAATCTTTGGTTTTTCCTCCACAAGGCATGGCACATACCTTAGCAAATTCAGAAATTTGTTGTTCAACTCTTTCATGTTCATGGTTCCGAGTCTTATATAATAAAATTCCTTTGACTTTTCTTCGTAATATTGTTCAAATAGGAACTTCTTCTTGAAGTATCATTTAAAATTACTCCAATTCACATCCTTGTCCTTGATGCCCTTCACTCTTTTGATGTCCTACCACCAAATGTATGCCTTCCCTATCAGGTTGTATATGGCCATCTTTGCTTTCAATGATTCTAAATAATCATAAATTTGAAAGTATTTCTTCATGTCAGACAGCCATGCTTCAGCTGTCTCTCCTTTCTCAGTTTTACTATTGAAGGTTGGGGGTTTGATCTTCTTGAACTCCCCATAAATCTGCTCATACTGTTTATGGATTTTTCTTTTTGGTTTGTAATCCCCTTCACTACTATCACTTGAATAATTACGTTTCTTTTTACGTATCTCAATGGTAGCTCCTGATGATGTTGAACTATTATTCTCATCATCAGTTTTCACTTTCTTACCCTTGTTCCGATGAGGTAAGTCTTCAATCTTGGAGGTATTTTCAACCCTTCTATCATGTTCATTAGTTGGTCATTGATCAAACAGTACTTGGTTCAGTTCCTCTTGTGCCTTCAGAATTCTCTCATTATCCTATTTAACAGATCTTATTTCTGCTTTCAACTCCTGAAATGCACATAACAATTTTGATGAATTGTCATTCAAATCACCATGGACTTCTTCTTCATAATGTTGTCCAATTCTATTGTTGGTATGAATGTTCGGTCGAAATATGTCCTCCATGTGTTAATCTGATCCTTCCATACATGTAATTTAGAAAACAATTTTCTGTATAAAAAAAAATTTAACTTGAATTAGTAAGATTTTTGCAGTCATAAAAATTTTCTGTTGCTTGTTCTTTGTACCTTTTCAGGCCAAGAGTTCGAACATGAGCTCTGATACCACAAGTAACATCTCCAAAATTAACAAAAATTTAAAAATTTTAAAGTAGCATTAAATGATGTACTTGCTAATGCGGAAATAAAATAAATGTTAATCCTTTTAACTAATAACAAAGTATGATGATGACACTTCATACTTCTTAACACAAAATACGACATTAGTTTTGCTTGTGCTAATTATAATTCTATATGTTGCATTTAAATTTTCTTGCAATACAATCATCTAGACATAATAATGACAGTTTGCTTTTGGATGATGACAAAGGGGTCCTACAGGGTACCCTAAGGTTTACTTAGCTATGTTAGCTAAAGCACTTGAACCTATTTCTTTGCGTAGATACGTAGGTAAGAGTATTACAAACTTTCAACTGTTACAGGTAATTATAATTATGTTTTCAATTAGCCGTCAATGCTTTATGATATCTCTAATTACTTCCTTGCAAGAGAGTTATTAATGGTAAGAATCTTTGTCCTATTTCTGTAAGTGTTACCTTGACCATACTTACAAGTCGCATAAGTCGTAACTATTAATATCTACACTAGACTCTTTAGTGAATCGTCAAAGAAGAGATACTTACACTATGAATTCTCAATTACGTGTTAGATTACAATGTATAAGTGTTATTATGATCCTGTCATCATTTTTCCATTTTGCAAAGAGTGGTATTATCATGTATATTTATTACGTGAATGTTTCAACTTATAAGTTGCTCTACACTATAGAAATGTGACCCAATGATATTTAATTAATCTAGAACTTTTAAATATAACTATATATATTTTACTTTTGTCAATATATAATTACCTGATGACCATACTATTGTAGCAAAGAGTTGCTATAATGTAACTATCATAAATACGATGATATACTCTAATGTATCATTGTTAAATAAGCAATGTAAACATAATGTTGCGATGTATAATTAATGGAGTCCTAAAATATATACTAAGTATTGAATTCCTTCTATGAATGCGATCTACATAAACATGAAGTCATTTGGTAAACTATGCAATATCTTAATTATGCATTCTTCGATCAATACTTTTGGAATGTATTACAAAATTAGGTGTGGAATTTATACTTTGAAGTATGTAATGCCCCTAGAATGACTGTGGACCTTAAGGGCACCTGTCGAGTGACCCGGCTGAACAACTTCGATATAATGGTCTCTTGAGCCTTGTTATCTCTTAAATGATTGAGGAAAACCTAAAGATAGGAATGACGACAATAATTGATAAATGAATTAAGGAATTAAATTATATGTGTGGAGTAGGATAATTGATCGATTACATCTTGCTTAATGATTAGTGCTGATTGATCAAGTCAAAGTGCAGTAAGACAGTTACAGTCCTAGCTCTGCGACTTGGGAGGACGCAACTGAGATGCGTCATAACTTTCCATTTTTATTCTGAACTTCGGGACGAAGTTCTAAATAAGTAGGGGTGTATGTAGTGCCCCTAGACTACTGTAGACATTGAGGGCACCTGCTGAGTCACCCGACTGTTTGAAACATTTATAAAATAACCCTATGATTTTATTTTGAGTATATTTATGATTACAATTGATTGATATATGTGCATTTGGGTAGTTATTGTGAATGGACGATTTCATGTTGTTTAACGATTAACTTTGATATGAAAATTGTACATATGAATGATGCTTAACGACCAGCTGTGCAATAGATTATGTGATTAGACGAATGAGTAATGATTGAGTAAATTATAGATGCTTAATGAAGCAGCATATTTATAAAGCAAATTGTGATTATTGAGGACAATGCTACTAATTTACGTTTGTGAGAAATGTGTGTAGCGATAGGTGAAAGGGTTCACCGACGGACACACAAAGGAATATGAAGGGTCGTAGAGTATGGGTAAATCACACATAGGGAGAGCGATGATGATGTCGACTTCCAACGGAATACCACGCTTGAGCAGATAAGCACTGATCCGCTTGCTCAAGAGGAAAGCATGAGGGCGTACGAGATGGGCCACGACGGAGCTGGTCACGTACGAGTTGGGGGTCGCGCAGTGAGAACGGACTCACTCCTCAGCGCCATTAGTCCCTAATAGCATGTAGATGGAGGATGGAAGGTAACGGCTCCTGAAATCCCTACATGAAGTTCCCGCAAGTCAAAACGAAAGGATGACGGCAGAAGGGCCCAACGGTGCGGTACCCTGCCGAGGAAGGAAAGAGTGGATGCAAGGACCCAACGATGTGGTACCTTGCCGAGGAATGGAAACTACGGATGACTGGACCCGACGGAGTGGTTCCATGTCGAGGAAATGAAATTAAGGAACGAGGAGGCCCAACGGCGCGGCACTGGGGTCCTAGTAAAGTTGATTGCTAAACTTAACTGCATTGAAACGTATAGGTTTGCACCTAGAACATTACTTAGAAATGAATTTGAGTACTTTAGGCATTTGTACATAAATGATTACCTTGGAATTTAAACAATATTAAGTGTTATTTAGGCATTTGCACATGAAAGGATATTTCTAATTATTTAAAAATATTAAAAATATATATTTAGGAGAAAAATGGAATCCTAGGCATTAGCACCTAGTCAACTCCACCTACACCACAAATCTAGGAGTTAAGTGAAATATCTAGGGGACAAACATGAGCAAACTTAGGGATGTTGGTGCATCTCCTAGAGAAACTGACACATGGATGGGTGAGTTTTATTAATTTATTAATTTAATAAAATGAATAATTTTTTTGAAGCGACATGTGTCGCATGAGATTTTCCTTTATAAGGAAGGCATTGGGAATGGGTAAAGGAACCAGACCTTGGATGACTATCGTAATTTTGAGTTACCTCGTGACTTGTTGCTATTGAGGGTTTGTCTGGAAATCTTGGTGGGGAGGGAAACCCAAGCTGGGTTTCTTGGTTATTGTGTGTGAGCTCTACGACCCAAAGCTCGGGGGAGGCCATGCGACTGAAAGCATGAGCCTATGGTTGGGTGGCAAAGCTAACGGTTGCTTTGCCAATAGTTAAACGAGCTTTGCTGGAGGGATCCTATAGAAGACGCAGACGGCAGTGGACAAGATGGTATCAGAGACAGGTTATGGTTTGTTTTAATTTGCTAAGTTATTCATTTATTTAGTTTATTTATCTAGTCATTGTGATTTCTAATCTCTTGTGTATCAAGTGGTTGAGTTTCAGGTTAAGCATGAAGGCCCCTACAGGAGGGGCGCTACATTTGGTATCAGAGCCGGTCGATCCTTGAGGGCACCGGATTCATATTTTTTTTTAATCAAGGTTTGCGGTAAAATCGAGAAGACTTGGGAGAGATCAACGGCAACGACCGGATCAGAAATTAGTCGGTGGCAGCTGGACCAACCGTCGAAACAGGTTACCCTTCTTAAATTACTATTTAAAATATTTTTATAGATCATTAAGCTCCGGTGAAGAGAGGCGACCTGCACTCTACCCTATAATTTACTGTACACTCTTATGAGGAATCCAAGTTATATTTTTTTTTACTGTTTTAACTATTTTGATAGATCATCTAGGTTCCGGTGGAGAGAGGCGATCTACTCTCTGCCAATACGTATGCCCAGATCTGGTAACTGTATATAATGGGTCAACAGTTTATTGAATTCTGAGATCCATCTGCCTAATATTGGTATTTCTATTCTAGATCTGTTTTAACAATGTTAAAGATAGATAAATTTTTACCCGTGGATTTATTTCTATTCCATATCTATTTTAACAATGCGAAAGATAGATAATTTTTTACCTGTGGATTTACTTCTATTCCAGATCTGTTTTAACAATGCGAAAGATAGATAATTTTTTACCTGAGGATTTATTTCTATTCCAGATCTGTTTTAACAATGCGAAAGATAGATAATTTTTTTTACCTGTGGATTTATTTCTATTCCAGATCTGTTTTAACAATGTGAAAGATAGATCGTAGAAACAGGTTACCCCTCTTAAATTACTATTTAAAATATTTTTATAGATCATTAAGCTCCGGTGAAGAGAGGCGACCTGCACTCTGCCCTATAATTTACTATACACTCGTATGAGGAATCCAAGTTATATTTTTTTACTGTTTTAAATATTTTGATAGATCATCTAGGTTCCGGTGGAGAGAGGCGATCTACTCTCTGCCAATACGTATGCCCAGATCTGGTAACTGTATAGAATGGGTCAACCATTTATTGAATTATGAGATCCATCTATATTGCAACCCCTATGATCTCGTTGACTGTTTTTACTCAATGAAAGGAACAACCAACCTCTGCCTAGTATTGTTATTTCTATTCTAGATCTATTTTAAGCATGAGAAAGATAGCTAAATTTCTACTTATATATTCATTTCTATTTCAGATCTGTTATAACCATGCTGAAAATAAATCGATTGCTACCTGTGGATCAATTTCCATTTCAGATATGTTTTATCCGTGCTGAGAATGAATAGATCTCTTCCTATGATCAAGCTCCATTCTAGATCTGCCTAACCATCTTGTACAGTGGTTCGATCTCTGCTAAAATTCAATTTCAGATATAAAGAAGCATTGATCTCCTTATACGCGCATTAACCTTGGTATTTATATTTTTCCCTACAAGTTATGATCATAATAATAATCACTCTGCATTCTCATCTTGCAAGTTAATAGTATAGAACCATTCTGCCTTTCCAGATATCTTTCTCTGTACAAGTTAATCACCAGAATTTATGGTTAAAATCGTAATCACTCTGCGTATTTATCTTTCTCCGTATAAGTTAATTGCCAGCAAATTATGGTCCACCACTCTGCGATTCTCATTTGCAAACTAATCATCAGAAATACATGACCCCTATCATATTTGAGTCATGTGACATCTCAAATAATTCCAAGTTATTAAATTAGGGAAATTTCAGAAATTTTTTGAAATAATTCTAAAGTATGTCATCTATAATAAGGACCAAGGTCCATCATTCTTATATTACACCAAAAAAATCATTAATCATGAAGGAGTATTCAACATACAAAAATGTTTGCTCATTCATTATTACAACTACCCATTATTATGGTTTTAAAACCGTACTTACTCATATGGAGGTATTAATTAATGCATACAACAACCATCATATAAGAAGTGAAGAATTGCATATCTTTTATCCGAGCAATTATATGTATTGGGTCCATAAACTATATTCAAAATGCTTAAATTGTTTCAACAAGCTAAAACCATATGTGGTCGAACAAGGACAAAAAGGAAATCATTTGAACCATAAGATTAACAAAGCATTACCAAAGAAAAAATGATACACATCATATGCTGAGATATTTTTCACCACCACAACATCATAAAAATAACACAAGTGTAACTGGACGACATATACGTGGTTCACCCATATCTCTGGGCTACGTCCACAAGGCAATATTTCCATTAATCAAATAGAAATTACAATATACAACTCTGTTGTTATACTTCTCCACCTATGACTGCCTCAGTCATCAGGAGTACTTCCAAGACAATCAATATTGACATCAATATGATTTCTGAGCTTCATCTCAGAAAAACTATTACTCCACAGAGTTCTTCAAAAATCCTATTATACAATAAGGGAATCGAAACCAACTCATGATGAGTTTAAGCATCCGCAGAGAACTGGTCTCTCATAAACAAACCCGATATATATATAATGGAGCCTGCACAGTTTTACAAAATCAAGTCCCTAACGAATGAAATACGATAAATGTACATTTGCAGAGGTTCAAATCTCTGATCTGGGTAAAATACCCACAAAATGAAATCGCCAGCCATGTATTATTTAAAACGAGAACTGCGCTTTCACTCCAATAATAAATAATACAGATAGAGATCTGCTATTTTACTCTAAAACCTAGGCAGGTATTTCGCAACTTCTCTCCGACATATAGTAATAATAATTGTAACGGCAGAGAGCTAGGACTTCTCTTCAGTAAATAGTAGGTAAACAAATATCGAACTTCACTCGAACATAGGACAATCGAATTTACACAAGCAGAGAACTATGGCTTCGCTATGTTATATATATACATACAGTTAAAACTTTACTCCCGCATATACCATATACTTTACACTCCATAATTTAATGATATAAGTTAGAAAGGAAGAAAAACAATTATATGACGTTCAGGGCAAGGAATGGGACCCCAATCGCGGCGCCTACATGGATCTAATTGAAGACAGAGACTGTGTGTTTAGAGTATTGTAAAGGAAAAACGTAGTAGCGCACAAATCGATGATCATAGGCTGATCACATAGCCAATCAATATGCCGTCCTGAAAAACACGATTTAGGGCGGAAGTGACTATACAATAACACACAGTCTATCAATATTTACACACTGCGGATTCACTCTATGCAGAATTAATTACTTCCTATTAATATGGGAATCACTCGTATGTTAATACGCAGAGGTTCAACTATCTAATGTTAAGACTGAGCACTCAACCCATAGCCTAACACAGAGTTATTTTAGGATATAACACGCTGCCCACAGAATTATCTAATACTCAGATGCAAGGCTAAAGTCCTATCTATCCTTTTTCACATATATATAAAATTATGGTCTATGTATAATTATCACATCAGGTAGCATAACGCCAAGGCAGAAATCTCTCGACCCGCTAATTAGCTAAATTCCGTCCACGCTTTCACTACTAGCAAATATCGTAATTATTAATAATAGTTAATCTGGGCGTGACCTTTCTAGCAAAGACAGAGATAAAACAAACTTATCAAACTATAATTAACCTGTGTACAATCATTCATACAACGACAGGGATCAACTCCCGCACCAGAGGCCATCCCTCTTCGTCATACGCAAATATAGCAGAGGGGAGTGCAGCAAGGAAAACCCCGTATTCAATAATATTATATAACGAAAAATATAGCTTAGGCCGGTGCTATCCCCATTCACACCGAGATCAGAATCAAGAATAGGGTGTTAGAACTCTTACCTGACGACTCAGATTTTTCAAAGAATTTAGAAACCTGGGCGCTAACTCCTTAATCTTTCCCCATCCGTCTGGTGGGTCTCCACTCCTTCTTTCGAGATCTCTTTCCTCAAATCTTCTGTAGGAATCCCCTTGATGCGTTGTTCCGGAGTTAAATCATACTTCTGGATTGAAAATCTATTGCTTGTGGCAGCGATCAGCCACTAATTTTTCCCTTCCGCCAAGCAGTTCCCCGTCTCTACCTCTCTCTCTCCTATATTCCCCCCCATCTTCATGGCGAACTGCCCTTCCAACCTCAGTAGCCGCGCCATTCCCCTGCAATCTAGGGTTCTCCTATCATGATAATACGCCACTAGTTCTTCGTTCTGCCACTTGGAGGACGATCTTCTGCCAAGTGGTAGAAGCTTGGTTTTGAACTGGAGTAGTCTACGATTTTACCCGCCTTACTTGTGTGAAAGGATAGTAATCATATCAAATTCTCAAGGATTTCCCCATGCTAAAAGTCCACCACCTATCCCACGATGGATATGATAATAAGTGTGGCCGACAGATTCCTCCGTCGAGTTTTACCCATTCTGCTCGGTCGCGAATACCCAACAAAATTTAATGTTTTGTTTACCCTGGATAGTCCGTCGAGCATGGTGAGACTCCACGTGGAGTTCCAAATTCCATAGGGATAGATTGGTAGGTGGATGCTAGGAGAGCTCCATTACTTATCCCCTAACCTCTGTGCCGATGGTTTTGGTGAGTCACAACGGGAGTCTTCAATAATTAGATAATAGTCTTTACACTTTATCTTATATAATATAAAACGTTTCTCAAAAGTATACCAGTATAAATGTAGGGAAGACAACCGTAATATTCACGGTAAGGTATTTTAAATTATACTTAACCAAGACTATTAGGCCATAGTCCCTTGTTTAAGATATGGTATGCGGATAGTATTTTTCTTTTACCTCTTGCACATGAACTTATGTTCAAACGTAACTTGATACTGTGCTTAAAGATGGGAATGAATCGTTACTCCGCAACTAGTGCCTACGTTATCAGGACGACGTATGTCATCAATACCCTAGTTTCTCAAGGTTTTCTAGCCCCCAAAACTTAATCTCCCTTGATGGATTCATGCCTCATCATAACGTCGTAACATTGCTCGGAGCCTCCTGTGTCTAAAAATTTAAAAAGCTAACATTTATGAATTGAAACAACATACTTAGAGGGTCTAGTGGTGGGGCCTTAAACTTAAGTTCCTCACCAGGAACAAGAATTTACTCTTTTAATTTACAATTACAATAGAGGTTAAAAGAGGGATGTTACAAGTCATTTCTGTGTTTCATAAATGAATTAATCAGTAATCCTATACAATTGATTATTCTGGGAAACTGAATCCCATACGATTGATTATTCTGGGAAATTGTGTTTTTGTATGGAATTCTAGATTAAATTCATAAACGAATTCGTCAATAATATTATACGATTTGAATGTATTTATTCTATGCAAGTGTGCTTTAAATTTCTGGTAGAACAGATCAAACCCCATTTGATCCACTTCCATCTGCGTCTTGTTATCATATTTGATTCCTATGAGAGCTGTGTACTTTAAATTATAGAAGAACATATCAAGCTCAATCGGATCAATCCCATGAGAAGCTAATTAAGCCGCAAACCTCAGTCGAAGCTTGTTGTAACCGAAACCTCACTTAGCCAAGTGACTCATTCTAGTAGCACCTAGCTTTCTATCGGTTAGCACACCATTTGCGGGCTGTTACTTGTAGTTAGATCGGGTTTCCTTGGGTACTATGTCACATTTATGATCCCTGCAGTATTAAACGACTTATTACCAAGTTCAAAGACAATTATACTCCAAGCGCCCATGCCTCCATTAGATCTAATTTTGATACGATGATTCAGTGTAAATGGCAGAGTCAATAATTAGCTGAAGCGATCATTTAGATCAAGCAGTGACTTGTGACAACCTGAAGGTTGAGAACATAGTAACCCGTTGAGACCATAGTAACCCTTGAGTTTTCACCTTAAACATTTAAGAATTATGATGATCTTATGGCTTATTTGACAACAGTCCTTTAATAAGAACTTTTGGTTTAGTTTTCTTTTATTTATTCTTTTATGAAGCCGATTTGTGTTGATACCAAGTGATTTTAAGAATTCTATCAACCACCTTTAATTTCTTGCAGAAAGGCGCGAATTTATAGAGAGGGGAACCTCTACTTCTCCCGGCTCACATGTGGATTCTCGGTCAAACCTGAGTCTTAGCTTTTGTTTATTATCATCTAACTTATAGTTCATCATTCATTGACTATTGCAACACCTACTCCCTAGACGGATATAACAAGAAGAGTTATAATTAGGGAATAAAATATAACCACTTTTCTTGGATGCGATTGTGGAATAATATCGGGAAATTGGGCGTATCCATTTGCAATCTCATTAAAGATTAGGTATGTTATCTACATTCTAATTGTAAGATTTGTTTCTTGATCCACCCGTGACACATGAATGTTTGGGATTAGATTGTAATTATCAATTGTTAGTGACCGTAGATCCCATCTCTTAACCAGCGTTCACTGAAATGAACTTTATTATGAATGCCTTAATTATATAACTATGTGTATGCTGAACGAATTATTTATGAGAATAAAGTTATGTATTTACATGCATATTTAGTTATGTAATCATATGTCATTTTAGATAATGTATGTAGCCGTGTATAAATTTTAACTAAGAAGTGAAGGTTAAGATGTGTCTCATTGCATCAATAATGAAATAAATAAATAAAAGGTTGTATTTGATACGCAAATATGGAAGTGTATGTCTACATAGAAGTTAGTGAGGAATACGCAAATATGGAAGTGTATGTCTACATAGAAGTTAGTGAGGAATATATTGATACACACCATGATTAATTCCAAAAAATCAAATGCAAGTGTGCGTGTTGTTACCTTAAGAAGCAAATCGAAAGAATAGGTAGAGTGTGCTAGTCTCAAGGATAAATGATAAATGATGTTGTATTGTATAAATTATTCATATTTTATACTTTAACATTTCTATGAAGGATAAGTCAATAGTATTAATAATCCATGATAATTGTTTTGTACTTTATGATTTATGATTAATGGCATTGTATATAACTAATTCTTATATTTTAAAAGGAAAGGAGGGGGTTAAGCATTGAAAGTTGTAAGTAATTTTATGCAAGACAGCTTAGGATAGTGAACTTGATAATTGCTTGAATACAAATTTTGTTTTAGATATCATATATGTAAAATTGCTAATTTTGAGATGACAATGGGATAGTTGTCCTTTAGATTTAATGTTCATAAAGGTAAGTCAAGATTTAATGTTCATAAAGGTAAGTCAATTGTATGGATAAATATAGTCCTTATATATCAAGGGTTATTTTAGAATAAGTGTGTAGTGAAGTTTTATATATGACAAACAAAGATAACTCAATTAAAGTTGGGTTAATAAGTGCTTTTAGATATGATGATTAGAGGAAAATTAATAAGTTTTATTTACAAAGGGAGGTAGAAAGGAGAATTATTCTTATATTGATATCATAGGAATAAATTATAAGGGAATACCCTAATAGTTAGACTTAAAAAGTTAGTTGAGAAAATGTTTAGAAATTTTGATGATTATGACTATGAAAGAAATTAGTGGGCTTATATATCTATATATATATATATATCTATATATGCGGGTTGATTTTATGAAGATAATTTTATATACGTTATATATATGATTATTTTTAGGAAAGGAATTTTATGTGTCAATATATGTATGGAATTTTATAGATATATATAGAGTATATATTTCTAAGTATATATTAAGTGCTATTGTATTGAGATTTTTATAAAAGAAAACTTGATTTATTTATGACCAATCGATAGAATCATGATTGAGGTGTAATTGTTATGTGTGTGTTTAATGGTTAATACTAAAAATAGAGATTTATACGGTAATCAACCATGGTTATTGTAGATAGCTACTATTGTTCATGAAATTATAGGTTATGTTTGAATAGACTTATGAACCTTCTAGTCGAAGTAGGAGATGCATAAATGACTTCGTAATGATGAATTATAACTCAGAAGACCTACCAACGGAACATACGTAAGAAGATATGATGAAAGGGTAGAGATTTTCTACTTATAAATTAAATAGTGGTGTTTTAAACTAAATGAAGATTTATTAAGTACATTAAAAGCAATTTTATGTGTCTATTACATGGGGATTCAAGAACCTTGTGAAAAGTAAAGGAAAGAATGAATCTAAGTTAGGACATTTAAAACTTTTTCTACATAACCATGATAAGAAGACAAGTGGATGAATATATTGGGTGGATTTACGAAATGATGGGAAATTGATAAATTTTAACTCAAAAGACACCAAGATACTTAGATGGACGAGACTTTAAGAGATTGTCGAGGGAGAAAAATAGACATAAAATATGAAAACGAGATATCAGTGTGATTAGTATGATGAGCTAAACTCAACGACATGCATTTTGCATTATGACAAAACCATTTACGAAAAACTCAGGACTACGAACTTGAAATTTAACCATGGTATCGAAATGGTCAAATGAAGACAATGTTTCGTAAAAAGAAGTATGGAAACGATTAGCATAATAAAATGAATGCAATGAAGCTAACATTGGTTCATGATCAAACTTGATGAAATGACAATTAACCCTCGAGATGGAACTCAATGGGGTTAAGAAAACACACATTATACAAATTGATGAAACTAACAAAGTGGTCTTATGGAAACATGAATGATGAAATGAGGTAAGGATGAGATAATCTCGTTAACCTCGAGTAATGATATTGATAAAAGGAATAAGAGATCAATTTTGATATGTTCGACTAAGTCACTAAGTCTCGATGCCTCGAATCCTATTGAATTGAGAATTGGTTTCTGAGTATTTGAGGGTCTCTCATGATTTGTTAAATCCGTGATCATAACTTACCTATTTTTATTTGATTGAATACTTTATGATGCTTACCTTTTCATCTTGGAGGGAGGATAACCAGATAGATTTAAATCCTTGCTCAGATTTGTTATTGTTTGATAAAATTTTGGTGGTTGTTGATGCATTGCAGCTTGTTGAAAATTTGGACATCATGGACCTACGTGAATGAATAAGAGATATAGAAAATCTAGTTGGAACTCACAATTATGGAATGTATTATCGGATTGATATGATACGAAGTTACGATTAAGTTCCTGAGGGTGTATTGTAACCATACTAGATGATATTGGAGCTAATGACTTTAAGCACTTGTGCTTATAGCCATGATTATTGGAGAAAACTACAATACAATGACATGGGGATGAGAATATAAAAACAAGATAACGCCTAGCGTCGAAAGTACAAGAACAAAAATTAACTTCGAGACGAAGTTCTATTTAGGAGGGGGTGTATGTAATGCCCCTAGAATGACTGTGGACCTTAAGGGCACCTGTCGAGTGACCCGGATGAACAAATTCGATATAATGGTCTCTTGAGCCTTGTTATCTCTTAAATGATTAAGGAAAACCTAAAGATGGGAATGACGACAATAATTGATAAATGAATTAAGGAATTAAATTATATGTGTGGAGTAGGATAATTGATCGATTACATATTGCTTAATGATTAGCGCTGATTGATCAAGTCAAAGTGCAGTAAGACAGTTATAGTCCTAGCTCTGCGACTTGGGAGGACGCAACTGAGATGCGTCATAACTTTCCATTTTTATTCTGAACTTCGGGACGAAGTTCTAAATAAGTAGGGGTGTATGTAGTGCCCCTAGACTATTGTAGACATTGAGGGCACCTGCTGAGTCACCCGACTGTTTGAAACATTAATAAAATAACCCTATGATTTTATTTTGAGTATATCTATGATTACAATTGATTGATATATGTGCATTTGGGTAGTTATTGTGAATGGACGATTTCATGTTGTTTAACGATTAAATTTGATATGAAAATTGTACATATGAATGATGCTTAACGACCAGCTGTGTAATAGATTATGTGATTAGACGAATGAGTAATGATTGAGTAAATTATAGATGCTTAATGAAGCAGCATATTTATAAAGCAAATTGTGATTATTGAGGACAATGCTACTAATTTACGTTTGTGAGAAATGTGTGTAGCGATAGGTGAAAGGGTTCACCGACGGACACACAAAGGAATATGAAGGGTCGTAGAGTATGGGTAAATCACACACAGGGAGAGCGATGACGATGTCGACTTCCAACGGAATACCACGCTTGAGCAGATAAGCACTGATCCGCTTGCTCAAGAGGAAAGCGTGAGGGCGTACGAGATGGGCCACGACGGAGCTGGTCACATACGAGTTGGGGGGCGCGCAGTGAGAACGGACTCACTCCTCAGCGCCATTAGTCCCTAATAGCGTGTAGATGGAGGATGGAAGGTAACGACTCCTGAAATCCCTACATGAAGTTCCCGCAAGTCAAAACGAAAGGATGACGGCAGAAGGGCCCAACGGTGCGGTACCCTGCCGAGAAAGGAAAGAGTGGACGCAAGGACCCAACGATGTGGTACCTTGCCTAGGAATGGAAACTACGGATGACTGGATCCGACGGAGTGGTTCCATGTCGAGAAAATGAAATTAAGGAACGAGGAGGCCCAACGGCGCGGCACTGGGGTCCTAGTAAAAGTTGATTGCTAAACTTAACTGCATTGAAACGTATAGGTTTGCACCTAGAACATTACTTAGAAATGAATTTGAGTACTTTAAGCATTTGTACATAAATGATTACCTTGGAATTTAAACAATATTAAGTGTTATTTAGGAATTTGCACATGAAAGGATATTTCTAATTATTTAAAAATATTAAAAATATATATTTAGGACCAAAATGGAATCCTAGGCATTAACACCTAGTCAACTCCACCTACACCACAAATCTAGGAGTTAAGTGAAATATCTAGGGGACAAACATGAGCAAACTTAGGGATGTTGGTGCATCTCCTAGAGAAACTGACACATGGATGGGTGAGTTTTATTAATTTATTAATTTAATAAAATGAATAATTTTTTTGAAGCGACATGTGTCGCATGAGATTTTCCTTTATAAGGAAGGCATTGGGAATGGGTAAAGGACCCAGACCCTGGATGACTATCGTAATTTTGAGTTACCTCATGACTTGCTGCTATTGAGGGTTTGGCTGGAAATCTTGGTGGGGGGGAAACCCAAGCTGGGTTTCTTAGTTATTGTGTGTGAGCTCTATGACCCCAAAGCTCGAGGGAGGCCATGCGACTGAAAGCATGAGCCTATGGTTGGGTGGCAAAACTAACGGTTGCTTTGCCAATAGTTAAACGAGCTTTGCTGGAGGGATCCTACAGAAGACGCAGACGGCAGTGGACAAGATGGTATCAGAGATAGGTTATGGTTTGTTTTAATTTGCTAAGTTATTCATTTATTTAGTTTATTTATCTAGTCATTGTGCTTTCTAATTTCTTGTGTATCAAGTGGTTGAGTTTCAGGTTAAGCATGAAGGCCCCTACAGGAGGGCCGCTACAATATGCAAAGAAAAGATATGCTACAAACCTGAAACTGGTACTGAGATGTGACAATGACCGTGCAATGAATGTCTAATGTGCTGGAAGGTTTTTGTAACAGGTCTAGCATTAAATTCACCTACCTACTGTGTTGAGTGGAATTCTTAGTGGGTTCCATCATGGTTGTGGTTCACGTGATAGTAATTCCAAATACTACCATTATGCCCACCTGTACACTGCTTTGAACCTTTGTCTACCGGGCTGGCATTGTGGTAGATGTGATAATAAATATGCCATTCAAAGTGGTTGTTGCCCGATTCTCGACGTGCCTGGTTGGCATCATCTCCATTGTTGATCTCATATGTTCTGGGGCTTTGAATTGGAACCCTAGTCTTTAGTTATTTTTATCATTGAAGTGTTTCTTTGGCCTTCATTTTGCTTGATAGTGGTAAGGTGGAGAGGCCGACTACCTGCAGCAATATAGGGCTGGGTAGTTGTGGTTCGAAGGACTCCTTCCTCGAGTTTGATCCCTTGACCTGTTGGGAAAAATAATAGTTTCAGGTGTTTGTTTCCTCTTTTAGAGCCAAGCCATAATGTGGCATTCGATGTGTTTCTAGGAAGTAGTTTTCAGGGTTTTTCTATTGGTCTTTGAGAGGGAAGTTTGGACCAGAGATCGATTCTCTTGTATGAAAAATAACAAGTGATTCTCAGAGTCTGAGTCCTCTCTTCGCTGCATTGCTAGATGGCTCTGTCTTCGTTTGCTAATGACGCCTCTATTCTGGGAGCTACATTACAAGGTAATGTTTCAAAATGAAGTAGTAAGGTTATTTGAATTGTTCAAGCTAAACCCTGCATTTTCTTTGTTTAACCTTTTAATGCTTTAAATGGAAGGTGTTACTTCGTCGAAGAGTTACGAAGTTTGAAGCTCGTTGGAAGAAGACCACCCAGTAAGCCTCAGTGGTAATTTCCCTCATAGGTTCTCTTGGACCGGTGTGGCCGATGATTGATGTTTGACGAGCATTTGGTAACTGGTTCCTAGCAAATTGTTTGGCCGGTGTTAAGTTTTGTGAGCCAAAATACAAAGTGTCCGTAGGATGAAATCCTCGACTTGTTGTCTTACTTTGCTTTGCAGCGTTTCACTATAATTTTTGTTGAAAAAGTAAACTTGTTTAAGATGTAATTACTAAAGGGATGAACCCTTGGTCATTTTAATGGGAATACATTGTTTTAAGAAAACTTAAAATAGTTTCTATGCACTATCTAAGTTTATCTAAACTGATGTTTGAGTGAATAATATAGTGTTTGGTAAAAAGTCGAGAGCCATGGGATAACTTGTTTCACAAAGAGAAACTCTGTGTTCATAATTTTGAAGTTAAAGTTTGAATGTTCATGAGACTCAGTTTTTTTGGTAGTAATAATACCCTTGTCTGAGTTTGTCTTGTAGAAAAAGATAGATATGGTAATGTAAAAGTTGAACTATAGAATACGTTTGGTTTTGGAAATCTGATGTAAGGATTTGATGTTTACGTTTTTAAGTGCTTGGCCTTAAATTGGTTTTATGATAGTATTAGAGTTTTTAAATCGAAAAACTGTAAACGTCTGCAAACTGTGCTATTGTTGAAATCAGCCTTGTAAATTCGTTTGCAGAACGATAAATGTTTTCTATAGAACATAATTAGTATCTAGGGATTCAAAAGGAGATAATGCATTCTGATCCTTAACATGAAAGACATTCGTACTGCAAGAATTTGAAATACATGGAAGAGTTAAATTCAATTAAATAAAATGCTGCGTAATAATATAGAAGACTATAGCATTGAAATATCATAGATATTCTAAGTTGATATTACAACTATTTTTCGAAAACCCTAAGTACTGTAAGGAAAGAAAATGAAAAGTGTTACGAGACTATGATAAATGTTTTTGCTTATAGTCCTTTACAGTTTTGGAATGAAAAGATAATAAAATGCATAGTATGTGTATTTTGAAATGAAGTAGATGATCAAAAGTGTAAACCCTAGATTATTATACAAAAATGGGATATTTATTTTTTGACAGTAGCTAGAAGAAAAATATTACAATGGCTGTATTATGAAATGCTATTTTCTATCCTGCATCTTTTAATTATCCTATTTAATTCTTCACCTCCTGTACTAGAGTACGACATCTCTGATATGTTGAAAAATATAGAAAAGTAATTTATTTATTCAGAAAACAGAACTATGCTAACCTATCCTAACTTAATAGAATATATAGTTCAACTAAACAATTTAGTCAATAAGTCTTCATTATCAAACCAGGAAAAAGGGGTAGAGGTTAAATAAAACAATTTCGTTCATTCAACTAAAAATAAACAAAACAAAGCAATAGAACCTGATGAATGTAGGAGAAACAAACAACCCAAGGAGCCTGTTCCACCCAACCTACTCCTGAAGACAACCAAATTACTTGCCTTAGGACCCCCAAGCCTATTCAATGAACCAGTAGGAAGAAGAATCTGTAGAAGCTTTAGGTCATCAACTTACAGCAACAATGTAGATCATTCAGTTGTATAGACTTAGTAGTCAAAGAGACCTGCACCAACACCTCTGGTTTCCTTCTTAGAATAATTTCAGTAGAATCACAATGCACATTCACTTAGCCTCCCTATTCGAATCTCTCAGTGATCACCCAGTACACTTGAGGAATTATTTCTGCAGAAAAATAATTATGGAGCTCCCTGCTCAATTCGAATTTTCTTCTCTAGGCTGCCTAGGCCTTTTTAGTGGTTAAGCTGGTCATTAATGAGCTAACAGCTCTGTTCCACCCACCTGTGGTATAATGCCACAAATTTAGGGCTAGTTGTCCCATAACCAATAGCTAGTGGTGGAGTGCAAATTGTGACACCTGTCCCAAGCCTTCCAACAGCTTCCATTCCTCCCAGTGGGTCAGTGAACACTCATTCAACAGTTCCCTTGGTGTTTGTCTCCTGTTTTAAATTATTAAATAATAATAATATGTCATTATAATCATCCTTGACTAGATTTGGTCATAATTACAAAACTTTGTAATTATAATTTAACATAATGTTTTTGCAATAAAATAAATAGTCTCAAAATTTGGGTAGGTGACATGGGAACATGAGGATGTGCATATATTATAGAGCTCTGAACAAGAAGACTATCAAGAATATATATCATATTGCAAGGATTCATGAGCTTATGGATGAGCTACATGGGGTCAAGTACTTTTCTAAGATTGATATTCGATATGGATACCATCAAATCAACATGAAAGAAGAAGACATACAGAAGACTACTTTCAGCTATCACCATGGGCACTTTGAGTTTCTAGTTATGCCTTTTGGCCTAACAAATGCACCTGCAACTTTTCAATATTGCATGAATAGAGTGTTTATCAAGTAGCTCCATAAGTTTGTACTTGTCTTCTTTGATGATATTTTGATCTATAGTAGGACTTGGGAGGAGCATTTGCATCATTTTGATATTGTACTAACAATTTTGGCTAATCAATCTTTTTATGCAAAGCTAACCAAGTGTGAGTTTGGAATGGCTAAGATTTTTTATACTTGTCATTTGATTGGTCAAGATGGAGTTAAGGTTCACATGGAAGAGAGCCAAGCCATTCCAGATTGGCCTAGTCCTAAAAATATCACTGAACTAAGAGGGTTCATTGGGCTATGCACCTACTACCAAAAGTTTCTCAAAGGTTTCTCCAAGCTGACATCTCCTTTGACAGATCTCACAAAGAAAGGAGCCTTCCATTGGTTGGAAGAATCTGACCAAGTGTTCAACATAATGAAGGAGGTAATGAGCAGTTGTCCTTTTCATGCACTTCCATATTTTTCTCGACCTTTTGTGCTTTAGTGTGATGCTTCAGGGAATGGTATTGGAGCTATCTTGATACAAAATAAGCATCCTTTGGCCTTTGAGAGCAGAAAATTGCAGCCACATGAAAGTTTGTATTCAGTTTATGACAAAGAGATGCTAGCCATCATGCATGTGCTAGTCAAGTTCAGATTGTTCGGGTACACAAGGTACTACCAAAGGACCGAACACCAAGAGCAACCACTTCACACAAACAGATCACAGATCAACACACCAATGTTTTGACGTGGTTTAAACCCTCTTGAGGGAAACACTCCACGGCCCCGACCAAATAGCTTCTATGGGAAAATTTATTATGCAAAGAAAGAAAGTTACAAATGAGCTTCTCATAATCGATCAACTAAACAATGACCCTACATGCTCTTTAAATAGAGATCATGGACCAATCGGGTGTCAAGCCACGGATCAAGGTTAGGTTTGTTCTAAGAGAAGTTGAGCCATCGGATCACTCTATGTCGGGAACATATCGTGACCGTCGGATTAAGTATTTACAAATGCATACTAATGCATACTAAAGAAACACACGATCCCTAACGGATATATTACACAAGTTGATCTTAACTAACTCCTAAGTGTCTAAATATCCTAACATCCCCCCTTAAGAACAACTTGGGATAGGATTGAAGGATTTACAAAAGTGACACTATTACGAGAAGGAAGGAGGAATTAGAGCCTATCCCCCCTTAATGACAAGTTCCTGAACTCCTAACATAGATCGAAGTTTAGAAAACTTCGCTTCTGTAAGATACTTGGTGAAGATGTCTGCAACTTGATCATCTATAGGGCAAAGGAGCACTTCAAGAACATGATCATGAACAAGATTTCTGATTAAGTGCATATGTAGCTCAATGTGTTTGCTGCATTGATGTAGAACTGGATCTTTGGCAAGCTTGATGGCACTTTGATTGTCACACCAAAGTGGAGTAGGCTGCTACTGCTCGAATCTAAACTCTGAAAGGATCTGTCGAAGCCATAAAGCTTCCTGACCGGCATTAACTGCTACTCGATATTCTGCCTCTGCTGAAGAAAGAGCAAGAGCTTGTTGTTTCTTACAAGCCCAAGTAATAGGTCCAGATCCCAAACTGAAAACATAACTTGCAGTATACTTTCAATCATCAGGATTGGCGGCCCAATCTGAATCAGTGAAACCAACCAACAAAGGTTTCCCCCTTGTACTGTAATGAATCCCAAACTTAACTGTACCTCAAATATATCGAAGTATTCTTTTAGCTGCTTTCCAGTGATTTTCATGAGGTGTCTGCATATAACGGGCAACATGACCAACGGCAAAGGAAAGGTCAGGATGGGAATGAGTCAAGTATAAGAGACTACCAACAAGCTGACGATACAAGGTGGCATCGACTTTAGGTGAAGTACAAGTGGTAGAAATTTTGACTCCATATTGGAAGGGAGAAGGGGCTGGTGTACAATCTTCCATGTGAAAGCGACGAAGAAGGTCACAAGCATACTTAGACTGAGAAAGAAATATTCCTTCTTTGGTTTGCAGGACTTGGAGACCAAGAAAATAATGCAAACGTCCTAAGTCTGACATTTCAAAAAATATTTTAAGACTGGATTTCACATGGGTTATAAGCTTAGGGTCACTACCAGTAAGAATAAGGTCATCAACATATAGAACAAGTATGATGAGATGGTTTCCTACTTTCTTGGTATAGACATTGGGGTCAGAATGGCATCTAGAAAAGCCAGTTTCAAGGAGAAAGTTATCCATTTTGGCATACCAAGCTCTAGGAGCTTGCTTAAGGCCATATAAGGATTTCTTAAGGCGGCAAACAAGGCTAGAGTTATTCTGAACATAGCCAGGAGGTTGTTCCATGTAAATTTCCTCCTGTAAATCACCATGTAAGAAGGCAGACTTGACATCCATTTGATGGGCTTCCCAGTTGTGTAAGTCTGCAAGGGAAAGAACAAGGCGGATGGAGTTCATTTTTGCGACAGGAGCAAAGGTTTCATTGTAGTCAATCCCTTCAACTTGGGAAAAACCTTTGGCAACTAACCTTTCCTTAGGTCTTTCAACACTTCCATTTGATGCATACTTAGTTCTGTAGACCCATTTACATCTGACAAGTTTTCTTCCTTTTGTAAGAGGTACAAGATCCCAAGTATCGTTCGCCATTAAGGAACAATATTCTTCATCCATGGCTGCATCCCAATCTGTCTTCCCTGAAGCTTCTGCAAAAGTTTCTGGATCATGATTCTCGGAAACTTGAGCCAAAAGAGAAGAGTCTCACTGAAACTGAGAACATGTTCAACGTTGATCTCTAGGATCACTGGCAAGATCACTAGATGCTTCACATGTTGAACAGAGCCATCGAGGAAGCACTTGTGCTGGTGCAACTGGAGGAACATGAGCAGGCGGAGGTGGATTTTCATCCTCACTGTCATCATCAGAAACTGGAGTTGGAAACCTGTCAAGGAAGTTGGAAGAAGAAGAAGAAGGCACAAACGCCGAATCAGGCTCGCAGGCCAAAGATGGCACAATCGTCGAATTAGGCTCGCAGGCCAAGAGATTTTCATCAAATTTAACATCTCTTCTAATGATTATATCATGAGAATGTGGTTGAACAAGTCTATAACCTTTTACATCTTCAGAATATCCAACAAATATGAACTTTTCACTTTTAGGCTGTAATGCTTTCCGTTTTTCATCCGGAATGTGAGCCCATGCTTCACTACCAAACACACGGAAGTGACTTACATTAGGTTTAGTTTTACTCCATGCTTCTTCCCATGTTATACCTTGTAATGCTTTAGTGGGGGTGCGATTAACTATGTAATTTGCACAATTAATGGCTTCAGTCCAAAATTGAAGACTTAGTCCCTTAGATTGGATCATACAATTAGCCATTTCTTTTAAAGTGCGGTTCTTCCGCTCAGCTACACCATTTTGTTGTGGTGTATATGGAACAGTGTGCTGTTGTTGGATGCCCTATTCCGTGCAGAAAGTAGTGAACTTATTGTTAACATATTCTCCTCCATTGTCAGATCATAACTTAATAATTTGATGACCAGATTGTTTTTCCACAAGGGCCTTGTAGGCCAAGAACATGCTAAATACTTCTCTCTTAAGTTTGAGGAAACAAACCCAAGTGTGTCTAGTGTAATCATCAATGAAAGTTAAGAAATATTTGATACCAGAAAAGGAAGCAGATGGAAGAGGACCACACAAGTCACTATGCACAAGCTCCAAGGGAACCGAGGTGTGCCAAGAGACACGTTTGTCAAAACTCTCCTGATGATGTTTTCCGAGTACACAACCAGAGCAAACACCATCCCTGCAAGATACCACCGGAAGACCTGTCACCATATTTTCTTTACATAGTTGTTGCAATGAGCGACAATTTAAGTGACCAAATCGCTCATGCCAAAGTTTGCTCAAGTTATCACTATGAGCAACAAAAACTGAAGGGAAAGGTGATGACCCAAAGTTGTTAAACTTGTACAACCTTGTAATATCATCAACAATTTCGGTAGCTAGGAGCTGTTGAGGATCTTTTAAAATCCTTGATTACAACTTGGTGAGGTGTAAAGGTCATAGTTTTACCTTCACCAGAATGAGTGATCTGATAGACTGATAACAAATTGCAGGAAATTCTTGGAACACATAGTACATCACTAAAATGACCATTATCTACTGGAACTATTCTACCTCCTACAACACTTATAGATCTATCATCACCAACAAAGGTTTGTTTGGTGTTACATTCATGCATAGTAGAAAAGATGGCTTGATCCTTAGCCATATGATAAGATGCTCCATAATCAATGAGCCATTCATTTGAAGTAGACGAAGAAGATGCATTATAAGAATAACCAGAAGCACAAAGTGCATGTCTATGAGAGGCAGATTCTGAAGACGAATCTAGGCTGATGTGGTGCTTCTTCATTACTGCTTCCAAGGCTGCCATCTTCTTGAAGCACTTAGATTTATCATGATTATCTTTCCTGCAATAGTTGCAATGATGCTCAGTCCTCTTTCCTTTTGGCTTGGATCCTTTGTCATTTTTTAAAGAAGGAGCTGACTGAGAGGGTTTTGGACCCTTGTTTGACTTATTATTGCGAAAATTTTGTTTCTTGGGAGGCTTGGACTTTTCTTTCTGTTGGGATAATAAGGCTTTCCCAGATGTATCTGCATTGTTGATTATTCCAAGATGAATGAGTTTATCTTGTTCTCTAATCAAGGACTCACAAAAGGATTCAAGACTAGGCTCTTGATAGCTAGCTGCATTCAAGGATGCTTTCATGGAGTAAAATGTAGATACAAAAACAGAATATGCAGGTCCAAGTTTGGAAAGAATATGATAAATGCATTGTTTGTCTTCCCTCTCAATCTTACATTCTGCACATAAGAGTTTAAGAGTTTTGTACTTAGATAAATAATCTTGAATGCATGAAAAGTCACTTGGATTTAAAGAAATCAACTCATTTTTGAGTTGATGATCTCGAATTTCATTGTGTTTACCAAACACAGATTCCAACTTGTCCCAAGCAACATTAGGTTCATCAGTTCCAGATATGTGGAATCGCAAATCAGTAGAGATTGACATCCCAATCAATCCACGAGCTTCATCGCATCTATTTTCCCATTTTATTTTCTTATCATCATCAGTGGGTTCTTTTTCTTTCCCTGAGGTAATTCGGTAAAGTCCCCTACTTCGCAGAACATCCTCCATACGAGATTTCCATGAGAAATAGTTGGAACTATTGAGTGGAATATCACAAGGGGTGGCCATATTTGTAAATTAGTGGCTGTAAAAGAAGAAACCAATAGTCTGGATGTGAAGAGCTCGAAAAAATAGGTGGTTTAAAATGCGTTACTGTAACATTATACCTTCAGATCTGATGAAATACGCGTTTCTAGAGCAACCGGGAATCGTTTTCGATCAAACAAAAACTATTTCCCAATGGAAATGACACTCCAGACGCAATGGAACACCTCCCATAGCCCGGAAATGCACAAAAATACCAAAACTAGAAACCCTTTCGAGTTTCAGCAACAGCAGTTCAAGATCTAGATCATAACCGGAAGCAGCACTTCATAAAAGATCTGATACCATGTTTGGGTACACAGGGTACTACCAATGGACTGAAAACCAAGAGCAACCACTTTACACAAACAAATCACAGATCAACACACCGATGTTTTGACTTGGTTTAAACCCTCTTGAGAGAAACACTCCACGACCCTGGCCAAATAGCTTCTATGGAACAATTTATTATGCAAAGAAAGAAAGTTACAAATGAGCTTCTCATAATCGATCAACTAAACAATGACCCTCCATGCTCTTTAAATAGAGATCATGGACCAATCAGGTGTTAAGCCATGGATCAAGGTTAGGTTTGATCTAAGAGAAGTTGAGCCGTCGGATCACTCTATGTCGAAAACATATCGTGACCATCAGATTAAGTATTTACAAATGCATACTAATGCATACTAAAGAAACACACTATCCCTAACAAATATATTACAGAAGTTGATCTTTACTAACTCATAAGTGTCTAAATATCCTAACACAAACAGTATTTGGTGGGAGGTAAGTTTATCATCAAGATTGACCACAACAGTTTGAGGCACTTCTTAACCCAAAAGGAGCTGAATGATAGACAAAAAAAGTGGGTAAGCAATGTCCAAGCATTTGATTTTGAGATTGAGTATAAAAAGGGTAAGATGAACACTATAGCTGATGCACTTTCTAGAAAACCCACACTTGCACTGCTGAAATTTCAAGATGATTGGAAAATGCAGCTTGGGGTAGAATACATCAAGAATCAGTTTGCTTGTGATTTATTTGATGGATTGATTCATGATGATGCTTATAATATTCTTAATGATGTCATTTATTATAAGGATAGGATATTTGTAGTTCCGGAATCCATACTAAAGAAGAATATTCTTGAAGCTGCTCATGATGCGCCTTTAGCAGGACATTCGGGGTTTGTGAAGATTTACAAGAAAGTGAGGGAAAGTTTCACATGGAAGGGGCTGAAGAAAGAAGGGATATAATATGTCATATCATGTGTGGCATGTCAGCAAAATAAATTAGAGCATACTCATCCAGCAGAGATCCTACAACCACACCCCATTCCTGAGCAAAAATGGGAGAGTATATCAATGGATTTCATCACGAGGAATCATGCCCAAAAGCCAAGGTAAAGACTATATTTTTGTTGTGGTTGATAGGTTGACTAAATATGCACATGTATTTGCTGTCAAAACTAATATTGCAGCCATCCAAGTGGCTGAAAGTTTCATCAAATAATTCTTCAAACTTCATGGCATACCCAATTCAATCATCAGTGATAGGGACAATAAGTTAACTAGTAATTTTTTGCAAGAACTGTTCAAGCTAGTAGGTACAAGTTTGGACATTAGCACTAGATACCATCCATAGAATGATGTCCAAACAAAGAGAGTAAACCAATGGCTGGAAGAGTACTTAAGAAACTATGTCACGGGTCAACAAAAGTCATGGACCACTTGGCTCCATTTGGAAGAATTTTGTTACAACACTACTTTTCATCTTTCGATTGGTATGTCTCCTTTCAAATCTCTTTATGGATAGGATGCACTTACTTTTGCTGATATGATATCTGGTGATTGTAAGACACATAAATCAAAATATTGGATCCAAGAGAGTCAATACATAATCACGACTCCCAAGGACAACTTGTAGGTAGCACATAATCGACATAAAGTACATGCAGACAAGCATAAATTTGAGTGAGCTTTCCAAGTTGGAGATCTAGTATATTTGTGGTTGCATCCCTAGAGATAATAATCATTGAATTCTAAAGGGGCTGAGAAGTTGCAGCCAAGGTTCTATGGCCCCTACCAAGTTTTGAGAAATATCAAGGAAGTGGCTTATGAGATAGAGTCTCCTCTGGGCAATCGGATTCACCATGTTTTCCTTGTGTCATGTTTGAAGAAAGAAGTAGGGAAGCAATTAAAAGATTCACAAGAATTTCCACCCCTTGATGATGAAGGGAAAATGATTTTGATCCTTGAGAGTATTCTGGAACTCAGATAAAAGAAGCTAAGGAGCAGAAACCTAGACGAATTTTTGGTGCAGTGGAAAGGGCTACCTAGTGAAGATGCTACTTGGGAAGGTGAACATATCTCACTACATCCCAATTTGAATTTTCTAGAGGACAATCAATCTTGAGAGGGGAGGACTATCATATCCCATCAACAGTAAACATTCACTAGTACAAAATGAGAGATTAGTGATTGACGACCAAAAAATTTGGTCACCAAAGTCTTTTCAAGGGATAAATGACCAAAATTGAGAAATTTTAAGTGAGCTAACTAAAAGTGACCAAGATAAATGACTTATCTGGTCACTAGATAAGAAATAAACTAAAAATGACCAATTCGGTCACATGATAAGAACTAGGCTAAAAATGACCACGTAACAATTGGTCATTTTTAGTTGTCTCACTCCAACAATGGAAAATTACAATTTTCACAATGAATTTGTACAATTTACCCTTTAGGGGGTCTCTAAATCCGTCTGTAGTGTTAAAATTTAGTAAATTGAAACATTGTAGATCATGGATTCATAGACACAAGTGATCACAATGTAAATTGTTTCACTCGACGCAGACAATGCAGGTACAAAATCGTAATTTGAGCCGTGACACAATTTACATTATCATATAACGATGTATAGCACCAATTTAATTAAAATCAAATTGATCATCTGCATGATATGTTGACTAACGACGTCAAATTGATAATTAATTTGAGTAAGCATACTACATCTCAACTAAATAGTATAATTTATATGAAATGTATTAAATGTTTATATATTTTAATTTTCCCTATTTTTTTCAATAAATCAATCAATAAATATATATATATATAAAATAAAATAAATTAATTTTATTTCATTTATATAAATGAAGAAAACATATGTATTTTAATTTATAATTGCGGGTATACTTATGTCATTATTTGGGATTTTAATTGGAGTGTCGTGGGAAAATTTGGGCATGCAGGGTAGAGGAACTCAGCATCCAATGACTTCATTCAGCTTGTACAAATTTCTCTACGACTATAATGGTTTAAAATAAACTTTGGTTCATAAGACTTCATAAACCATCAATGGAAATACTTGATGCAAGCCATCATGCTCTAATATAGGCATTGTGTCAACTAGTCGTTTTCCAATCGCTGGATCCATCCGTCCAATCACCCGTTGTTCAAACCTTTTCCTATAGTGCCTCTACCCTAACTTATGCCTTTGCTACTGCTTTATCTGAGGTTGTCAGTGAGGATGCGGTGCTATAAAACTAGAAAAAACATAGTAGAATTAACAAGGGTTTAAATGGGCTCCGGGTCAAATAAAAGAGTCAAAGGGTTCACTGGCATTATAATTATTATTATTGTTGGTTAGCGGTAAACCAAATATATGGGTTATGTGCCTGGACCTGGAATGAAATAAGCTCCAAATGGCGGTTCTTCAACTACATATAAGAAAAGTGATGATTCAGTCCATTGCACGAGGACACATTTATATTCAAAACGGTCGGTGAGAACAATACAGGTAAGCTTTTTATTTGATGCCACGTTTTTTAGGGTTTTTTTTCTCCTTTTTTTTCAATTCAAAGGATTTGTTCTCTTCAGATTTTTCCATTAAATCTTCATTTCCAATTCACAGGGATTTCTCTCTTTGGTTTTTTCTATTAGATTTTTATTTCCATGGTTGATGGACTGATTTGCTACAGTTTCTTGGAGTCTGGTAGAGTTTATTGACTGGTTGAGGAGGGATTCTTGTAATACCACATCATCTGCAAATAGGAGGTGCGAGATAATGACCTGCTGATTAGACAACCATCCTTCGCATGAGTAGAACCCTTGATAGATGAGTAGAAAGATAGATTTTTATTAAAGCATCCATGAGATCAGGGATCTATGGGACCAATTTGTTACAACTTAAACTGTCTCGCATTTTCAAACAAAAAACAAATAATTACATGCAACAAGCATGGAAATTCTGATTGTAAGAAGTAATTGATAATACAAAAGAAGGTTTCCCTTATAAAAGGGGTTTGAGCAAGAGTTGCAGTTGAACCTCTTTTAACATATGGATATATACCATTAAGATAGCAGGGGATACACAACTCCTGTCACTCTTAGCGAACATGAGATGAGTGAAATCTTGCCACCACATTCTCATAGAGACCTATTATAATGGACACCAGAAGATTAGGTACCCTTAGGGTACTGGTCCACTCTATGAGTACATGCCTAGGAATCATGTCAAAGGCTATTCGAAATTATGAAAAGCAACAATAGACCATAGAGGACCTTTGTTTAACCTCCTCAATAGTAGCCTGGAGAGTGAAGATGTGATCCAGTGTTTGGTAGTCTCTCATGGAGCCAGCTTGGCCTCTAGATCTCCATCCATGCCTCTCAAACTAATCAGACATGTAAAGGTTAAGGGTTGTGGCATAAATTTTAGTGAAGTTATGACCAATCATAATAGTCCTAGTTATTGAAATCTAAAGAATTGCTCCATGAATATTGTAACTATGATGACTACTAAGATATTTGAGTTATTACTAGTGGAGAACTGAAATTCCATACCAATCCTATGGTTTTTAAGGGTTCAGAACTCAGAACAGTAATAAAGACCTGTGAATTTGATCCATACTTATTGCTTAAAAATATCCTCCATTTATTATAACCTAAAACTTCTATTCCACAACCAAATTCCATTCATATGATATCAGGGATTGTATGCTAGTTATATAAGATTGGGCTTGGTTACCATGGATATGGTTAGATGTAACTAAAAATCCTAGAACCAAGTACCTAGTGACACGTAAGTAGTGGATTTCTGACAATTGTCAAGCAATATCTAGGCTTGGAAAAGGATACACCTAAGAAGAATACAATCCTCAAGCGACATGTGGGCTTGGAAAAAAACACATTTGGATGGGTTTAGTAAGTTGACAAGTAATTTCGATAATTGTCATTATCTGCTAGTGATAAAATAGGTGAGAGGTGGAAATAAATCATGACTTGCATGTTGAAAGAGGACAAAATGTGTTCACTTTTAAGAGGATATGAAGGAATGATTACTTTAGAATAGCATTATGGAATAGAAGTTACTTATATCCAAGTTAGAACCTAAGATAAATTATAGAAACAGACGATTCCATGCTGAATTTAGAAGTCATTTATAGAATGCAAATGAAAGCGAGGACATATATAGGTTCAATCTTGAATAACATCATGTAGGATATTACAAGTCTAGTCTTTGAAGATGCAAAATATTTTTTTTTATGTGATGTCTAGGAAGCACAAACATGCAGGTCGAGAGCTTTCTTGGAGTGCACTCCCATAGCATATCGCTCGGAGCATGGTTTCAGAGTGGGATTGAGAACCCAATGACCTTTACCATGCAAATATGGTATGCAATTATAAGCTATTATGACCGTGTCGTATTCCTATGATGGGACTGTTTTGTAATCAATACTTTCTGTTTCCATGTGTGGGTTTTGTGAATAATCCCATATTGGTATTGATTATGAGACAAATGTGGTTTATGATGCATTACCTGCACCAAAATCTTTGTCAATATGGAATCTGGCTTAGAGGTGCAAGTCCCTTCCTAGGTTGATGTATTAGCATCCTCCCTCACTGTAGTGCTAACATTGTTGGCCGTTTTGGTGTCATTCCTTGTAGGCCCTCTGGGATTATTTGTGTTATCTATCTGATGTCCATAATTACAGTCTGTAAGATACTACTACAGCTATACATCCCCATGAAGGGATTTTGTTCCACACTAATAATTACTTATGTCCTCTCTCATCCCTAGCAGGTCTGATAACATTCTCAAATAAATGGAGTTCAATTTTGATAATGTTAATGCCATCTCATGTGAATCCACTAGGGTTGAAGTTAATTTTTTACAACTAAAGAGTATGACAAAATGACCTTTTTATTTTAAATAGTTGTTGTAAGGGTCACTTGAAACAATGGTGTCACGAGACACTTTTGGATTAGTGGTAACACTCACTTTACAACATTACAGTCGAAACACCAATTCTCTCCAACTGTCATCTATGATAGATCAGATGCACATCTAGTATTTTCTCAATTGAGAACTTATTTTTATGGAAATGGCAGTGCAGAAGAAGGAAAGTTGAAATATTTCTTTTAATTGCTAGAAGAAGCAATCAGTCTTTCCCTAGAGTGATGTGTACCTTCTTGGTTATCTGATGGTAGATAAATGAATGAGTTTCCCTCCATATGTTTATGACATTGTGAAATAGATTTTAGTGGTACAGTCTAAGGCCAAAACAACTTTGGATGCACACGTCACTACTACATTTTTGGCCTTTAGGGGGGGTTGTCTTCCGCCCTGAAAAGTGACCTACGAGGGGGGTTTTGGCTTTGGGGGAGGTTTTGGAAAAACCGCCCCTAAAGGCACCGATGTTAAAATATTTTCCCTTTAAGGGTGGTTTTTGACGAGATTGGAACCACCCCCAAAAGTGACTTTTGTGGGCGGTTTGTGACCCCCCTCGTAGAGGTCTACGGAGGTGGTTTTAAACCCCCCTCGTAGACCCCTTCATAGAGACCTATGGGTCGGTTTTGAACCCCCTTCATAGAGACCTACGAGGGCAGTTGTGAACCCCCCTCATAAGCCCCCTCATACAAACCCACAGGGGCGGTTTGGAACCCCCCTCATAGAGGCCTATAGGGGAGGTTTTGAAACCCCCCTCATAGAGGCCTATAGGGCCGTTGTGAACCCCCCTCGTATAGTCCTATAGGGACGATTTGAAACCCCCCTTGTAGAGGCTTATGGGGGCATTTTTGAACCCCCCTCGTAGAGGCCTATAGTGGCAATTTGAAACCCCTATAGGAGTGGTTCTAAACCCACCTCTTAGACACCTATGGGGGCGGTTCAGAACCCCCCCTAAATGTCCTTATTACAAACCTTTGGGGGTGGTTACAAACCCTCCTTGTAGGTACCTACGAGGGTGGTTTCAACCCCCTCTCGTAGGTACCTACAAGGAAGGTTCTAAACCCCCCTCATTGTAGCATACAAGGTCAATTTTTGAACCCCCCTCATAGTGACATATGAAGGCAATTTAGAACCCACCTCATAGAAACATACAAAGGCAGTTTGAAACTCCCTCTATAGCCATAATAAATTACAATAAAATATATTTTATTAAAATTATCAATATTGCAATATCAATACGGCACAAAGGAATCGAACCACCAACCTCCTGCTTGTAAGGCAAGTGCTCTTCCATTGATCTAGCACCATTTTAGAATTGGGGAGAGGAGAAATATGAACATCTAGATTGCATCATTTGTAATTTTAAGAAAATACAATAATATCCAAAGACAACCATGCTTAAAATCCAAATTATTTTTCAAAACACACTGGTAAGATTACCATTTAGGATTACCATCTAGGATTACCATTTGGCTAATTTTGCAATTTGAAGGAAAAATTATTCAGTCTGTTTCCTCCACCCCTTCAGACGCACACAAATGAAATATTGTTATAGCTGGATTAACTGTCTATTTTAATGAGAACAATGGATGCCAAATTGGACCTCATCGCCTACTCTGCTTGTGGGATTGTTTTTAAGGTTTTTGATTATGAACAGGGGCAAAGTTCTGGAGAGCAGAAGGTGAATTCCCCTAAGCATTGACCTTCAGATTGTGATCCAGGGGTAGATATGTCAATTCCTCATGAAGCAGATAATCCTGTTTAGTTTTATTGTCAAGTTTTTCTGGAATGTTTTTTTACTACAATAAAGATAATATTCTTGTAGCTATCCTAGTTTGTATCCCAGGCAATATGTCTTAGACAATTTGGATAGATAAGAATTTTCTGTATGGCTGGTCTAGTTTCCCAAGTGGTAGGCCATCCAGCACAGAATTTGTACATTTCATTTCTTGTTTACTATAATACAAACATTACCTCTAGCTTACAAGAAAAACAAAGTAGGACTAGTTTAAGTAAATTTAAGTATCAAACCACTTAACATACTGGTCAAGCATGGTAATCATGGTAGTGCTCATAATTTTGTCAATCTAAAAGATTATTCAGTATTAAATTCATTTGTATATCCAATCAAGAATTCCAAGTAATAGTGGAACATGGGGATTTTGTATCAGAATGTCATAAGGTCCCATTAACCATGGGGTCCCGGGCAATTTCGATATGACATAATCAGTTTATGGCATACCTCTTAGAGATGACAGAATATAAGGAGATCAATAGCTAATAACTCTATAAACTTTCGGAATGAGCTTAGAAGAATTTATAATATGCAGGTTAGAACAATGTTGTTAGAATTATTGCCTCCTTTAACTCCTAAAAAGATTATTGCCTCACTTGGAGGAACACGTCAAATATGTCAAGCAATTTTAGAAGGAAACTATTCCAAATGTGACTGCTGCTAACATATCTTTTCACATACAGAGACTAGTGATGTTAATAGCACCTTCATAGCTAAAGGCAAAATCTACCTACATATATTTATTGTGCTTCATTTGACTGCTGCATCTTAACCAAATCCTCAATCTATTCTTTTTAAAAGGCAGGAAAATTATAGTGTTTGCATGTGTATGTGCATATGATGTAGCCCCACACCCTAACTTGGATTTTAGAAATAGTGTCCTTGTACTAGCATATGCACTTGCACCCACAAAGCTTCACAATTGTGGTTTATTCCTAAAAATGTTGGCCACTACCAGAAGAAGGAAGCAAAGACGTAGATACAACAATCTCTTGCTGGCACTATTGGGTCAAATCTAGGAACTTTTTGTTGAACCAACTATAGAAAACCTCTCCTTGCATATGTAAGAGTCAAGTCCCTATCTTAGTGACTCCATAATGTCTTAAGCTGCCGTAATGTTTGGAGGAAGATGATAGTATTTCACTGGTGGAAAGATGTATGAAAAAATGAGGTTGATTTAACTTGATAGAAGAATCAAGATGTCCATTTTGTTTATCTTGGATTTACCCAATGCGGAGAGGGATCATCTCTCAATGAATTTATTTCAAACTATGGGCTTTGTTAGCCTATCTTTCAAGAATGTTTTACTGCTTTGGAAAACGAATACACTATGCTAGTATGCTAGTTATGGTTCATGCCAAAAAACCCACTTGGCTTTCCTTACACTGAATCATGGATTTATCATTCTCATGTATAATTGTGCATAGTCCAAGAGTAACTGGACTGCTTATTTTTGGTTAGCACACTTCTAACTATCACGTAAATATGAGTTGTAGGCTTCTGGCCAATCTAAAAAGTAAAACATTCTCGAAACATTTACAACATATTGTTAGGTGCATCCTACACCTAATGATCCATGGGGAATTACAATAGGATTTCGTTTTGTAGAATATGGGCATATGGTTTTACGAAAATGGAAATTAGATGTTTGTCCCATTCGATATTTTACGTGCACCAAAAGTGAAGTATTACAGTTGATGTGAGAATCACATAAACCAATCCATCTAGGTTTCTGGCTCTGGCTATCAGTTCATTGCCATCTTGAAAACTTTGATTATATACGTAAGCTAACGCTCCAGTTGAGGATCAATAACTACAAATTTGCTTATGTTTTCGATGATTTGACCATTTGGTTATGGCCTTGACCGAGAATATAATTTTAAGTCAATGAAGCCACTATTGATGTAAATAGACCTGATACAAATTTTATCCCCAATAGGTGCCTGTAGAGCTGAAATATTTTCATAAATTTTCTTTCTGTAATTTTTGTGTTCAAACAATTTTCCTTAATTTACTTATGGCAAAAGTTTGAATTCTTATATATCTCTTTGATGCTTGTTTATGTATAACAGAGGGTTTTTAGAAACTTCGATCCCAACCTACATACTCAGGCAAGAGCCCAAGAATATGTTTGTGCTCTCAATGCAGCAAAATTAGACAAGGTAGAGTTGTGCTTTAGAATTTACAAAATTTAATGCTTTCATTAGTTATGCCAAATTGTCATTAGACACTTTGTGACCAGGATGAGCTTTAAGGATTCTGAGCAATTGATTATTTTCTATTTGTGGCCTTCTTGGTAATCAAATTTTTGCAAAACCCTTTCTGGCAACAATGAGTGGACACATTGATGGCATTTCTGCCATGTCAAAGAGTCCACATCATTTGAAAAGCATATTTTCAGGTTCTATGGATGGAGGTATGGATAGTCCTTTTTGTTTCATCCTTCTCTGTTAATTGTTCTTCAAATATTAAAATGTATAATTATAGTGTACAGTTTTCAGTTGAGTTCTTAATAAACATAGTAAATGGATTTGACACCAGAGGTTCTTTTGTTTATGGTTTAGTTTTTCAATTTCCAATTAACCCACTAGACAGAAGGAATGAAATCGTACATCTAATATTTCGAAAAGAGTTGCAATAATAGATGATTAATATAACATTTATAATTTTATTCTACCACTCATGGCATTGATAATATTTAAGAGTTATTATTGGTGATTGTTGTTTGGCTGAGATTCCATGGATGTAATGTATGCTTTCAATGCATAGTTCTGTTTATGTTGGGATTTGTTAAATAGTTGTCAGGGTATTTTGGAAATTGACTTGTTTGGCATATTGTTGCATATGTTTGCACGACTATATGCTTCTCCTATTTTCTTGTTTCTTAAAACATGCCTTGAGGCTATGTTCCTAGAAGCACTAAATAGGCCATGAGAGTCTGAGCCTGGTTGGTGAAAGTGGGGTGCTGTCATAGTGTCCTCTAGGGTTCGATTCCTCTTACATTATGTCGTCATTGGTAAAAGAGTTCAATGGGATCCTGCAAGGGGGACACTGTTATGTGGATGAGCCATTCTAATCATCAAGTTGGGCCAAGTTTTCCAGTGTCCTAGTGTATATGATGTCCCAACTCTTGATAGGTGGTCGATGCTTGTCGCTTAGGTAAAAGTTGGAAGCATTTTCTATTCTTCCATGTTATAAATGATAAATGGTAAATAATAACTTGAATAAGAAATATAGGCTAGATGATTTTGAGGTTTATAACATAAGATAGTTTTATTAATGTCCAACAAATGACCAAAAAGAGGTCAACAAGACTACTTAGGCTGTACGTGGCATTTCATAGTGGGAGTGCAAAGCTCACTCCTATAAAAGCAAAAAGCAAAAGGCAACGCTAATCTATGACTTAGGCACAACTATCATAATGCCATGAATAAATATAGTACTTTAGAGAAAAGTACAAGGAAAAGATCCCCAAAGCTTCAAGGGCTTATCATTGTACGAGAGAGAGATGGGGTCCTCCTTTGAAGTCGAATGGGAAGCTCTCTTTCCATCCAAGGTTGAAGGGAAGAATCTTAGTATAGAAAATTAGTTGGAGAAGCTAGATTTGGCCTAGGGGATGTCTCCTTGTTTAGATGAGGTGATTTGTTGTTCGGACCTAGATGGGGGACGGGGCCTGCTATTGTTTTGGCACAAACTGTCTTGAAGCCCACTAGGACAACTTTGTGTGTGGGTCTCACTTTTGAGAGTGGGTTGTCTCTTAGGGTTTGACATATCTGAGGTTTGGAATGGTGTTGCACTCTGCTTCCCTCTTGGTGCCCTTGTCCACTGGGAGTATCAAGAAGAAATAAGTCATCCTTTTAGTATTTTTTGGTCTGGTAGGGGGTCGAAGGATGTGAGTTATGATCCTAAGTGCTTCTCCCAAGTATAATGCTAGGCATTGCTGATATGGGTATTGGAAAAGGGTGGAGACAAAGTTATGAGACTCCTTGAAAAAGTATTGGAATCAATCATGTATCTCGTAGTAATGGGGACATCTAAATATAAATTGGTCCTTTGTCTCCATCTCCCATGGAAAATCGAGCATGATCTATCCTCTAGTGGTATCTGGTGCCCCACTTCCACCTGAAGCTAATGAAATCTACTCTGAATTGGACTAGGGGGATCTTGAGCCCATGCATCCCATGTCAAAGCATGTAAGAGGGCCTCACTATGAGGCCATTTTGAGCTCCAAGAAATTATTTGCATAAAAGGCCATCTTAGGTCCCAACCCCCCAGGGGGAAATGCAAGTAACCTACATATATTGTATGTAACTTGATGTCTTTACATATGTCTCGAATAAAATGTACCCAAATACGTCAGAAGCCTCGAGGATAGCTAAGAAAATGGAGCTTAAGAAGTTATGCAATAATCAATGTTAGAACAAGTCTAGACTCTAAACAAAGGAGATCAAATTATCCCCGTTAACAATCTCTCAATTCAATTAAGAACAACAATTATCTTGAAATTTTATAGATTATCTTGAAATTTTACAAACCAGCATAGAGCCAGTGAAATTTGGCTGTGGAGATTACCATCTAGGACTACCATTGGGCAACACCAAGGAGATATTGATCACAATGGGTAAACTTTTTACAGCTAGGATTACCATTTGGGTAATTTTGCCCAAAGAGATTCATCAATTAAAAATAAATAGATGCCCAGAGTTATATAGGTTATAATTAACTTTCTTGAAAATTTTATCACCTTTTTACAGCATATATAAACATAATAATAATTTGAAAGATTGTAGAAAAACTTCAACAAATCTTTATCGAAATTTTTTTATGAGTGGTGAAAATTTGCCAGAAGTTTATGAACTTACAAGAATAACATGGTTTCTTCAAATTTCCCAAAATCATAATCAACTAAAAATAGTCAGCAAGCAAAGAAACGTACTCTTATTGTCTTGTCCATGGAACTAGAGTAAAGTCTGTCTGCTCCTGAGACTAATGAGACAACAAGTAGTGTATGCCGTGCAAGGGAAGCTGCAGGCTCAAAGGTACTTGCTATAGGACTAAACTTCCATGCCAATATACTGCCATCCTGTGGAACGGAAAGAAGAAAAAATAATTATTTTGCAAACTATTTTATCACAATGAGATCAACTATATAAACTAGCATTTTTTACCTCACCCCTCGTCACATAGATTTTGCTCATTAAGTCAAAATAGAATAGGCAGATGATTATAAAGGCAAAAAACATCATGCAGTTGATTGAAAGGAAAAAAAACATCAGTGTTGATTGTAAAGGGAAAACAAATAAGGTGCTCGATTATAAAGGAAGAACACATCAAGTGCATGATTACAAAATCAACTAAAACACTCTATTTCCACCAAAACCCTTACATGTGTTCTAGCCCAAAGCATTCCATTACCAACAGCCAGGGCATGAACTTGTCCCCTGGGGCCAACTAAACTTAGTTTTGCTGAGTTTAGAATATTCCAAGCTTGCGAATATAATTTTCCACTATGTTAGCTTGAATACTGCAATAAAATAACCATGTTCCCCGATAAATCAGATTTCATCATTTGTAATTCTGTCTTCCTGTAGGGAATAACTAATATTAATTGGTAGGGAATATAATTTTTTACGACCTTGGAACCCTACTTCCTATGTACCGGCACCTATTTCAAACAATAGACAAAAATCTCATCAGTAATGGAAACCACAACTAAAGACAATATGGATCCTAAATAATAATAATAAAATATTTAAATGCAAAGAAAAGGGTAATTATTTAACAATCCCTTCAACCTATGAAAACTTGGAGGACCAAATAAACTTGCAACATATGTATTTGATGCTACTTCTATTATAAACATATGAGGGCCCATAGTGATATAAAAGAACTCATCCTCCTGGCTGTCAAAAATCCAAACTGGTGAAAATCTTGATCATTTCCCTTTATCCTTTCAAATTTTGCATTCTTGTCTTTTAATGTGGAACTAAATTCTAAAAATAAAATGTAGGTAAAGTGTTGTGGGATTGCTCAAATCCTTTATAATTTGTTGTCACACTTCCCAATAGAGCACAAAAATTTTAAAATAGTTCATCATTCATCTATATTGTAAAAGCTATGTTTGGATCTATGTTTGGATAATTCTACTTTGCATTTTATTAAAGCTAGCTAGTCATTATATGTGAAAACAGAAAATATGTCTAGTTAACATGTACTCTCTAATGTCAAAATAATTGCTCAATAGACTCATAGACAAAAAACAGAAAGAAAAAAAAGCATATTATCTATACAATAGTACATCCATATCGGCTGCAGAACTGAGCAAGTGCAGCTTGATTGGCAGGTTCCAGTGACTGTTGAATAATGGAAGGATGCTTCCTTGGGGCCTGTGCTGATATTCTTGCCAATGAAGTTACCAAAAATTCCTTGGGATCTTTAATTTCTTTGACTGGATCCTCCTCTTTCTTTCCAGCATTGTAAAGTTGGGCAAATGTTGGAGTGTATCCAATGGTTTCCTCCAAGTCTAGCATTTCTATCTCCTCCTCTACCCTATCTTCCTCTGGCCTTGCAAGGAGATTCATAGTGCTATCAAGCATTTTTCCCCAGAGCGCATCACTATTGTATGCCAAGACTGTTGGAGATTCACATAAAAGTCTAGTAGATGCAACTGAGCACAAATTTGTCTCAAGAACTCATGTGATTGATTTCAGTGTTGTTACCTAGAACTACTCCAGAATTGCAGGGAAAATATTTGTTTGATCATAATTGATAGAGTTAGCAAGAGCTCCAGGTTTGTGCTTCACCAGAAAAAGGGACATGAAAATTATAACTGAATTGACAAATTTCATGGTCCACTGATTTTGGAGTCGAACGAAAAGGGCATTCCATATGTGACATAAATAAGGAGAAATGACTTTGTAGCTTAAATTTTCTATAATGGTATTCAATATGAAAAACCCTAAATGATCTGTGTTCTTTCAATGAAACAAGCTTGTTAAATATTCCCAGCACTTGACTCAGAGGCCCCTCTTGAGTCAGCTCCCGAGGGGCCTTTTGTAAATAGGCCTGCAATAACCGTACAAGGGCTGGGACGTTGGCTTTCTTTTGCTAGGACTCGGGGGAGAGAAAAAGCTGAAAAATCTGCATGTAGATTGCGAGAAGAGGAGGTCGATTTATCTGAATAAGATGAGCCAAGAACTGAAGACCATATGGTACAAATTCAGTAACATAATGAACCAAAATGGTTTGTAAGACAGGAAATAGATTTTCCTCGAAACTTGCAATCAATCGTGGATCTCTTACACAAAATCTTCTCATTAGGGAAACAACTGACTCAAATAAATAATGATTGAAAATAGGGTTTTTTGGATTTTTACAGACCTCATTTACGATGGATGTTAGACCTGTAAGACAACCAATTGTCAGGTCACCACTAAAGTCTACCAATCCCACAATTCTAAGAATACATTTCATGACATAGGGATTCTCCTGGGATTCCGACAATTTAAGTGCATTAAAAAGATTAGTCATTAAGGGCTGAAGGAAGGGATTAATGTCTGCAGAAGTATACTGAATCTGTTGCCCAATTTTAAAAAGTAGCATCTTCTCAATACAATTAGCAACATAAGAATGAACAAATTTTGATTCACACAAAAGGAACCTCATCAAATGAGGCATGATACTCAAAGCACTGATCTTCAGAATTTGAGAGCAGAAAGTGGTGAGAAACTTCAATGCATCTTCCTTCAATAATGGTTTTTCATTCACATCCTCACTTTGTAACTCTGGAATTATCATAGTCAAGATAAACTGTTCAAAATTGATCAAGTCAGTACTTACCAAAACTCCAGCAGTTTGTTTATTCGATAGAGAAAAACCAAGTATATCGTGCAATCCTTTTGCTTCCAATTCTCTGTTGGATTGGTGACATATTTGGCCTACATGTTCTGTATGTGCATGGAGACTATAGCCATCATCGGTTCCTTATAATGAGTTGCAATTCCTTTCACTAATTCGCAAGCCATTCTCCTTCTTATGTCAAGATCACTACCCTCAATATCTCTTCTAATACATTCTACACGATTCATCTCAAACAGTTCCTCATCTTCCTCCCTGATCATGACATTGGGCACCACAATACTCTCGCAAATATGTCACAAAATATCCACACCGCTAAACAATGTATGAGTACACTTTTGATCATAGTTGTAAAAAAATTGATAGCAGTAACAGCCAGCCTATCATGACTCGATGAGGTGGAAACATTCATCAACAAACTCCAGACGACTGAAGCAAAATCCTTCAAATATTCTTGAAATTCCTCCTCGTTCTTTTCCATGTAAAGATTGATATTCTCGCAAATGGCAACCCCCAGCTGGTCTACGATACCCTCTTTGTCTCGCTCGGCATAAAGGATACGGTATGCAGTGGTCAAATATATGTGGAACTCCCCCATCCACTCCATTAGAGAGATTTTGAGGTCAAAAAAGGGCCTCCTAAGAGATGTACTACAAAAATATGAGATATATTAAAATATTATGAATTGGGGGTTTTATGGGGTAGGTATATATGACAAGTCACCTCCCACACTATTTTCTATGCACAATACAAATAACCATGGTTGAGTTACTTTTCAAAATTCACTAGAAATAAAATTAATAAAATAAGTCTACATTGATGTGACTAAGATTCATTGTAAATTCCCAAAAATGTATTGTCCTTTAACATTTATTTGTCTTGAACTTGCAAATGAAATTAAATAATAAAAAACATTTTTAAGAGCTTTTTTTAAAATTTTATGTTGACTTTTTATATTTAGTATTTTTCTCATGAATTTAATAATGTAATTTAATTGAGAATTTATTTACATGTAAAATGTCAATAATATTATTATAATCCACATTGCATTATTATTATTATTATTATTATTATTTATTAAATCTATTATTATTCTTTATTAATTTGACATTATGTTATTAAATATAATGGAGTGAATATATAATTTAAAATTAAAAACATAAAAATGATAATATATTATTTTATAAAAAAATGTGAAAGGACTTTCTTTATGAATTAAGAGTACTTCACTTGAAAATGACAATAATATTATTTTATGTGAAAGTGTGAAAAGGCATTCATTATGAGTACTTTACTTGAAAATGACAATAATATTATTTTATGAAAAGACTATCATTATGAGTACTTTACTTTATGACTTAAAAGTACTTACACCACTACCTTGGTTAACTATGTGTTTTCATCCACCATAGAAAATTTGACAAATAAGCATTCTTAACTCATGCAATGCCACCTCACCAAGGGGGAGGATGTCATCTACTAGAATGTGATTGGTTGTATTTTATAGTACATTTTCTTTGTTTCGAGGCCCTTTTTTGACCTCAAAATTTCTCTAATGCCTTCATATGATTCTTGAAGAACTCTGAGAGCTCCTGAAAGTTCAAAGAATAGAAGATCCTGCAGCAGAGCCTCTGGCATTCAAACAAAGACCTAAGAACAGTCGAATTCTACATATTTTCTACAATAAGCTGCCCCGTCCGAAGAAAAACCTCGAGCAAGGGGGTAGCGAACCCAGGTCATTGCTCTTATACTACTAATGAAACTTCTTGAAGATTGAATTAGCAGTATTCAGAATCCCATTGATGACAGCATGATCAACAAACGACTAGAGATTCGTCACGAGCTCGAGAAGCAGGGTTTTCCCAGTTTTAGGGAAATCATGTTTGTTTATGATGGCTAATGCTTCGCTAAGCTAAATTTGTATATGCGAATGGGTAGTGAGCATTGACCTAACTATGAGAGCTTCAATTTGTTCCCTCTCTGGGTTTTGAATTGAAGGGGATTCAGGGGGGATCAGGGTCTGGTGGCGCCCAACGGTTCCTTACATGATTTTTGAAGTTCACTTTGGCCGCATGTCTAATTTGTTCAGCCACTGACGCCTCCAAGAGAAGCTGCAGAATGGTGATTCCATAGCTGGGCTGATCAACAGCCGGCTTCAGAAAATCTTCTGCTTGCCTTCTGGGTTCAGGGTTTGGGACTAGGGTTTGTAAAAAACATTGAGAGAGGGACTAAACTATTTCTACTGTGTATTGCATTTCCCTGAAGTTAAAGGACTGCTTGAACTTAAGGGTTTGGATGGCGGATTACCTGGTATTGATGATCGCTCTGCCCCTGTAATTTGAATGGCTGCTGCCCTCAAATTAATGTCACCTTCTTCGGCTCCATTATTATTATTTGTATGCATGAATGGAGGATTCCAAAACTTGAATTTTATTTGCTACGCACCTGAAACGTGAGAGCTTTATGAAGCTTTTTAGGACATACAACTCTTCTACAACCTTTGATGGAGGATACATTCTAGAATGGCCGAAATGTTCTTAGAAATTAGAGGCGCTAAAACTAATATATTCCCTTTCCTTGTGTTTTATTTTTTTGTTCTTAAGGAAAGCTAGGAAAAAATTATCTTTTGAGGTAAAATCTTGGTCACCTAATCAAACTTGGGGAAAAATCAAGAAAGATAAATTCTATAAAATATAAAGACAAGGAAAAAGAGGATATTAGAGAAAATGGTCAACAAAAAAGAAGACAATTTCCACAAAGTCTTTGAGATTTCAAAAGGTTGACCAACAAATACTGAATAATCCCCATAGAGGGTAAATGAGTATATTTTGATGAGACCTAGGATTGCCAAAGTAAAGGGGATGTATCCTTAGTTCATAGAGGAAGAGCGACACAAAAGAGGAAAACCCATTATGCAAGAGCACAAGACCATCAAAGCACAAGGTGGACATTTTCAAGTTGTCAACCCTTTCATTGTGCAAGTACCCGAGTTCCATACCCTTGCCCTAGGAAAAAGAACAAGAAGCAAAGTTTCCAACGAACGAAACCTTTATGCACTACTCAACCTAGAAATCTATTTGAAGGGAAGGAACATGTGCTTTCTCAAAGTCAAATGAAATTCAAGTAAAAAGCGATGAAAGTCCCTAGACCAACTAACAACGATGATAAGGAGTCTAGAGACAAATACTCATGGCAAATGGACAATACTTTAAAAAGATGAGTTGTTCACAACCTAGAGAAATTGGTGGAGAACTTGTTGACCTGCCAAACACTAGTATACATTGAAGAACTTGTTATCCGTATGGTAGACTAGTGAGAACTTATTATTCATATGGTAGACTAGTGCATTACAAGTAGCATTCCTTTTCAATCCACTTTTTAGGTTCAAAGTATATATGAATGTAAGATCCTTCCCATTGAATTTGGAAGCCAAAACTATATGGTGAAATTGTGTTCTCTGCACTGAGTGGCAAGATGTTTGCCACACATTGATGTACTTGGATCTCACCTCAAAGGGTGTTTACATATAAATATAAAATATTTATTTTATTTATATCTATGTATGATGCATTAAAACAATATATATTCTTTTACTTATTTCACACCCTCTATATCTCTACTTTGTATTTTATATACCTTATTAATATTATTAAATATATCATTCTACCTCTTTATCTTTATTGTCCAACATCTATTTAATATTATTGTACTTCTATCATACCTCACTCTTTTCTATTTATTTCCTATTATTACTAGTTTCCTTATCTCCTATGTTGTTCCTTACCTTAGGTTTCTAGTTTCTATATTTATCTATATTTATTCATTCTTTAACATTGAGTTTGAATTATCTTATACCTCTTGTTAATTACTTTTAATTTTAATTTATTTTTAATATTTAAATTTGATCTAGTCTCCTTTGTTTAATTAATTTTTAGATTGAGAACTCAAGTCCTAACAGCTAACTATTTCACCTCTTACCTTATGAATATTACATGATATATCTCTTTTCTCAAATTCTTTCAACGCTATGTTTCCCCTCATGAATGATGGGTGGAGTGTCTACTCGATATGTCAGGGAATTTTTCAGAATTCTAAAATACTCTCCAAAGATTCCACCAATATGTTGAACTATCGAAATCAGCATTCTTAAATATTTTTTCATCCAAAAAATCTTGCAAGCACTTTTTAAATCAAAGTGTGGCAAAAATTGCAATGTAACCTATAACTAATGGTAAAAAACACTTCAAAACTCTAAGGATGGCATCTGTGCAATATATAGAGAATGGACATGAGGTGGTTGACAATTGGAAGGAGAATGGACAAAATTGGAGAAGTATGGTGTGTAGCCTCCATTGCTAATAGGGCATGGTATCTCATGGTTTTAACAAAAAATTATAGTGTAGATTGTTTAAAATGTGATGATTATTGGCAAGACACAAAATTATCACTTCCAAGATTGTTGTGAAAACAAGAGACATTTTTATCTCCAAAAATATAGTGGAAAATAAGGATTTTCTAAGATTTAGTAATGAGGAAACTAATTACTATAAATTCCAGTAGTACTACCATCGACATGTGTGTGGGGGGGGGGGGGGGGGGGGGGGGAAGAGAGAGAGAGAGAGAGAGAGAGTGAGAATTCATAATCATATTGTTTTAGATGCAATCTTTTCTAAATCTTTGTTATTTGGTGTAACAATAATGCACAAGAAACCCACTTTTAACATAAAAATTATAAAATTCTCTTTAATAGAATTTTTTTTAACAATCGACCATCAACACCACTAATTATACAAGAACTTGATATGTAAGCCTTATATGTTCTTTTTACTATGCTAAACTATATAATGTATCTTAATTAACAACAAAAGAAACCCTTCAATCGATGATAAAGATAGCTTGTGATTCTAATTCTTAGTGAATATGCAAATCAAAGAATGCTCCTCTATACTGCACCTACAACTTCAAAGACTCCAAAAGAATACACAACATTCAAACCCTCCAAGAAACAATTGACATGCTAGTTGGGGTTGTGAAATCAATACTTGACTTCAAACTACAATGTATTGGGTGGAGATCCTTTTGCAATTTGTCCTTTGAGGGGTAGGGAATTGGGCTACTATAGCCTCCATTTAGAAAGTGGTAATGTGCAGTTGTCACTTTATGTGAAAGTGTTTTCTTTAAAGGAGCAAGTTCAACAAAATTTCCAATTGTCTTTTGTAGCTTCTAGAGGGATAAGGTTTGTAGATTTATTGTCATTATGGATCCTGTACAGAAAATGTTTCTTTACAAATAGTTGAGCAGGAATGGACTATCTATTCAAATAAGCATTTTTCTTCAAGTCAATATTCTTTTTTAATCTACCAATGCCTTCTTGGAAATGGCAGATCACTATAGGAGCAATTGTCTGGGAGTGTATGACACCATCATATTCTTCAAATACAAAACTATTACTCAACTTTGAATCGTCTTCTTTCATTTGGCTTAAATGGATGGAATTTCTCATGGTAGAATGCTTTCATAGTTTCCTTGTGTTCATGTTGCATTTCCATAATGTCCTGCGTTATGCCATGCACTATGTGTGTTCACAAAGTTTGGAAATTTCCTTGGGGAGGTTCTTAGGCCATCAGGAGGCTAGTTTGACCTTGATTTGACTTTGTAAAACAATCTAGAGGGTTCTATAACTCTAAAAATGGCCATCAAAGGTTGGGCAAATATCCAATAAAATGTGACCATCAAATTAGGTTGGGAAAGATCCAATGGTTGATATAGTTTTGGATTGGAAGCAATTGAAAAATATGGTGTAACATGAGTCATCTGATCGTCCTTGAGATTCAATTATAGTAGATGACATTCAAGTGTAGTTTTACATGACGAGCCCTTATATTCCAAAGACATAGTAACATGGAAACAAAGGATTATTTTATATTTCTTTCAAGTTCCTAATATTTATGGTATTTCCCAAATTAAAATTGAGTGTCAGAGGGTTGTTTATACAAGTCTCTTGCTGAGCTAGCAGGTTCCCATAAGTCATTTTGGGCATAGTGAATATGAAAGGTTCATATGAATTGCATATCCATATTATGGAGGCACAAAAATTTCTATATCTTACAAGGTTCTCAATGATGGACGGACTAAACCTTGGTATTATTATTTTCATGAAAATCCTAAGCTCGATAGTTTGATGTTACATTCAAAAACATAAAAGTGAAATTTTATTCAAAGTTGTCTAAGAATAACTCTTCAACGGAGAAATTTACAACATTTACTCAAGCACTCTCAGAAAAATTAAAACTTTCAAGTACACACAACAGACAATACAAAACTATTATGCAAACAGATGATGAGTACCTGTGCAAGCATTTTCTTGGGTAAAATGACTTCCTGGAAGAAGACCAAGGCTTAAGTGCTACTGATTCTACCATCGTGGTCAAAATTTTCCCTGTGAAAATAGGTGTCGAAATAGGGGCGAAGAATTGGTCGAAAATAGGGGCGAAGCATTGGATAGATCCTCCTCGATCTGTCGATCCCTCAATGCATACAAATTTAACCCTAAAACACTAATTGATGGAGAATCACTGCAACATTTAATGTGAAATACACGAAATCTACAACAAAGTTTCTCGATTTGAATCAATTCAATGAATGGGAATCGATCTAGAGCTACTATAGATCGATTTGAAGGCCTATACGGGTTTCCATAAACTTGCAAGGTAGATTGAAGGTCGATTTTTTTGCAGTCCCAAGCCCATCATTTTTTGGGCCTTTTCCCTGGTCGTTCAACATTCCTTCGTACCTGATCCCTTCAAGAAAATGTTGTTCTCTTAAGTAACAAGCCTCCTTCAAAGATTCTTGGATCACCCAATGAATTATTGCATGACATTGTTCTGTAGTCCTAGTCGAAACCCTGATCAAATGACTGAAGCCGATGTGCCGTAGGGAGGCAATTTTGACAAAATTTGGCGCCTTCCTCTTTGAAAACGATGAAGGGGCAATTTTAACGAAATTTAACTTCTATAATTACCCTTTCATATGTATGAGATCCTAGAGTTTGGGTTTTAAGAGGTCAAATATTGCATGGAAGTAAAGTGGATTGATGTGTGTACATATTTAAGTTCAAATTTGATGACATATGAGAAGGATGATGATGATCACAAGGATAAGTATGATGACAATGGAGATCATCATGAGATCAATGGTGACGATTACGATGATGAAGATAATGAAAATGAATAGTGAAATAGAGAAGATAGAAGAAGAGGCCACGAATCCTAAGAAGAGGAGAATATAGAGATGAAATAAATGAGTAGAGGCCAAGCACTTGAAAAGAAAAATAATTCCCAGGAGTAAAACATGTAGGCAATTGTAAATTTAGGTATCAATGTAAATTTTGTAGTTTGTAAAAGCCTAACTAAGACTGATACTAGTAGGTATTAGGAGTTTAAATTTTGATTTTGGTAGCCCATAGAGGCTATTGTAAATTATTTATTTTTGATATTAATGAAGAATATTAATGAATAGCCTATTATATGAAAATGTATGAATGAATGAGTGTGTGTTTGATTTTATTTGTTACTGATTACTTGTGCACTTTGAGCAGTCAAATGCCAATTGAGCCTTGTGAGTTGGAGAAGGGGGTTAATATAGTAGCTCTATTGAGTAGAGAAACTAAGTTTTCTTCCTATGTGTTAAATTAACATGTAGTGGGACCATCCCCAACCCTCCCTTTATTAGGTGGTGTCAAATAAAAATGATTTCTATATAGAAGAACAACTCCAACAATAGCTGGGTAGATTTGTTGGAGAGGTTGAAGCATGCCCGCATAGAGGTTTAGTGGGTGAAATGATATAAGGATTAGAAAGAGGGTGAGAATCTTGCAAGTTAAGATAAGAAAGGTCCAGGGAGAGTATGAAAGAGATGAATCCTATAGGAGGCTTCAGAAGAATCCTAGAGGAGGCTTAGTTGAGAAAATTCAACTTATTATATTTCCAGAGTAAAGGAGCTATAGATGAAGGTCTCTAGATATCGAGAGAGATATAGATGAAGGAAACTAGAAAGATTCGTAACTTATCTGTAGAAGTTGTTTTTATAATAACCTTGGACCGAAAATACAGTATAGACGAGATTGATCCAATTTGTCCAAATTGCTCAAAATTGAACCAATTTGTCCAAAATTTCACACTAAAAGTGAGTGGCAGGAAAAAGGAAAGGTATGCAAAAAAGTATCTTTATGATATGATATGCCAAACCATGACATAGTCCCCTACTTGAACAAAACGTGTGGGGCGAAGGATCTTATGGCACATTGGCTGAGGTGTTACTACATATGTAAATCACATTTTTCTTGTAAAGGAAAAGCTAGGGGTCCGATGTGCACTGACGATGGTGCATTGTCAAGAATAGTTTCCATAACACAAGGGTGACATATGTTGCTAGTATTTTTTTTCTAGTGAGAGGTTTGACCTATACAATTGCTTTGGTCTAAGTCCTCCGAGAAGTGATAAATTATCGACTGGTTTCCACTTGGGGGGTCATATCTTTTAGCGGATTGAAGATCCTCCTACTGCATTAGAAACAGGCCAACTTCTCGAAAAAACCCATCTAGCATCATCAAATCATTTGCCAACAATTGGACTTTAACTTGAGATCTGTCAGATCCCCAACATACTGTATAAGGGTGGCTATTCCAATCCACCTACAAGCCTAAGCCCAATATTGTTTTGTGCTCTATGTGGAAACAAAAGGAACAACCATGCATTGTTTTTGGAGATGTCACACTGCGAAAGTGTTCTAGACATGGTTTCACAATGAATGGTTAGAGGAGGAACACTAATGAGACCCATGCGATGGCATGAGGCCCTACCCATGGTCGCTAAACCTACATAAAGGAAAATGTTATTGCCTAATACTATGTCTTTGGGCTTGCTAAATATTATAATGTAAGCGTTAAAAAGACAACCATATCCCACTAAAAGCTATCCAAATATTCCCTATGGAGTGTTTAAGTGGTGGCATGGGCTCTACTTCCATGAGTAATATAATAAAATGTGTTATTGCTTAGTATCCAATATTTCATGCATAAAACATGAGATGGACCTAGAGAACCATATTTTCATGCACTAATGAATATTGAAATGGTGACCAAATATCACTTGTAGGCTTAAGGTTCTCTATTTTGGGCTTGTGTGGTGGTTTAACACATCACAAAACTTGATGATATATATATCGATGATATGTGTAGTGGTTCTCTATTTTTCTCTCATATATTGATGATACCCAAAACTTGAGTCCAACTTTGGAAAAACCTTTTCCCATCTAAGTTAATAAAGAGGATCATGAATTTGGGTAGGAGGTACTTGTTATTAATTGTCACCTTATTTAACATTCAATAGCCAATGCACATCCAAAAGGTTCCATCCTTCTTATTGACTACCAATATGTGTTCTATCCAAGGTGATGCACTTGGTCATATGAACCCTTTGTCTAATAATTATTGTAATTGCATCTTGAATTCACTCAACTCATCAGTTTCCAATATATTCTAAGCCTTGGGTATGGGCATGTGTGTGTTATGTTATTCTCTCTTGTTGCCATTGTTGTCCATTGGAATCCACTTGAGTCACCCTTCACAAAAAGGGGAAAACAATGAGAGAAAAGGGTGATGGAATGAAAATTACTAGCATGTTGAAATTGGAAAGAAAATTTTCATTTTTGGTGTTACAGATCTAAAAATTACCAACATATCCCACTTGTAGTTGAAATTAGATTCACTCTTTAGAGATTATGTGATGTCGCAAGGCCTTAATCATCACTCAAGAGCAACATAGGGAATTGTTACATATAGGCTAGATATTCCATATGTAGGTCATATGTAGTAGTCTAGGTTAACATGCATGGATGTCCATCAACTCCATAGCAAATTAATATGGTATTAGGCCCTAAAATTAGTTTATAGGCCATGGTATAGGCCACAAGAAGCATCGTCAATGTTACAAATATTGAAATGGCTACAATATCTCGCTTGTAAGGTAATTATGTGTAGGGCCCTACACATGGACCATGAATCATATAGTAAATTTATTAACCATGGGCCATTATTTAGGTTATGAGAACCACTGGTTTACATAACCTATAAATATTAAACCATGGTTGGTTTATTGGTTTACATAGCCATGGACAAACCAACAACAACAATGACATCGACGATGGTGACAATGATGAACATGACGATCTCACGATCTCTCATGAGTTTTAAGGGGGGTTCAAAAAAATCCACCTCCAAAAGTTCAATTCTCACGACTTTTAGTTGGGGTTTTGACAAACCGCCCCCACAAGTTATGAGAATTAGGCTTTTACGGAGGCTTTTCAAACAAACGCCTCCAAAAGTTCAATTCTCATGACTTGTAAGGGGGGTTCCAAACAAACCGCCTCCCAAAGTTCAATTCTCATGACATTTAGGGGGGGTTTGACAAACGTCCCCCAAAAGTTATGAGAATTGGGCTTTTAGGGGGGGTTTTCAAACAACCGCCTCCAAAAGTTCAATTCTCATGACTTTTAAGGGGGGGTTCCAAACAAACCGCCTCCCAAAGTTCAATTCCCATGACTTTTAAGGGGGGTTTTGAAAAACCGCCCCCAAAAGTTATGAGAATTAGGCCTTTTAGGAGGGGTTTTCAAACAACCGCCTCCAAAAGTTCCATTCTCATGACTTTTAAGGGGGGGTTCCAAAAAAAACTGCCTCAAAAAGTTCAATTCTCATGACTTTTAGGGGGGATTTTGACAAACCGCCCCAAAAAGTTATGAGAATTGGACTTTTTAAGGGGGATTTAAAAAAAACCACCCCCAAAAGTCCAATTTCCATGACTTTTAGGGGCGGTTTTAAAAGGCCACCTCCAAAGGTATGAAAAAACTTTTAGGGGGGGGTTTACAAAGACCCCCGCAAGCCAAAACCGCCCCTAAAGGGCTATTTTGTCGTAGTGCGTAAATGACAGACTCGTGAAACAAATCACTCGCAACTAGAAAAAGGAATAGTAAGCCTGAGAAAAGATAACAGAATTGCAAGGAATTTTAATTTAGAATCAATGAACAAAGGAGGAATTGGTCCAATGGTAAAAATGAACATACTGTTATCACAACGAGAATAAATACTCTCAGATACAAACTTTATGAAAAGAAAGAAAATAGAATCCCAAACTAAACTGAAGCAAAAGGTCTTAAACATAGAAAGTAAATATATTGAAACTTTTAGCTTCACGCGTATCATTGGAAAAAATATTTCATTGTTTTGAAGTTAGATTACATCTTGGGGTTACCAGAATTTTTATGTCCAAGGAGATCAATGTCAAGCAGGATGAGATCTAGATAAAACATTTCCTATTTCCAGTGCAAATTTTTTGTTTACTTTTTGAATTCTACAACAGTATACAAAAAAATTGTCAAAATGGTTGGTGGCTTGGTATGGTATGACTAAAGTGGGACAGTTATAACTAAAACATTATGGAGTATAGGTTACAACACATGGCAATAGTATATGATGTGAGACTTGAATAAAATAGTAGAGAGATTCATGAAATGAAGGCTTCTATTGAGATGGACTACCTTTTTCCTAGCACATTCCAACTTATGCTGAAAATGATTAAATCTCTCTACTAATAAATGGCAATGGAATCCCTTAAACAAAGTTGATGTCGATTTTGTAGGACTTTGAAGATCATGGTTTTGAAATACACCAAATACTTATATAACATTTAGATTCTTTGTATCAGTACAATTCAATGACATATATGCCCATAATGACATTGACATTATTTTGATTGTTGTAAACCATTTTACAAAGATTCCCCATCTCTACAACATTCACATGATGGAGCAGTATCGAGGAGCTCCATTTTGGTAGTTAAGTCCTCACGTTTTTGCAGTTGTTGATGCTTCTTATATGTAAGCATTTGCTACTATCTCTATATGAAGTTTTAACAAATATTAATTCTCATATTTATTAATATATTGCTGATATTTGAACATTTGCATGTTTGCGTTTGGTTTGATAATCATCATCTAGGGAAATGATAAATGAAGGGCATAGTCAGTCAATATTGGTGAGTGGAGAAAGCGGAGAGGGAAAAAAAGAGATAACAAAACTAATAATGCAGTATTTAGCTTATATGTGTGGCCAGGAAGCTATAGATAATAGGATAGTGGAGCAACAAGTTCTTGAAGTAATATTATGTCATCTTTCTCAGTGTGTTTTCTAAAACAATTATTGCAACATATTCTGTGTATTTATAATAGGAGTAATATAATTGTTTAGAAATAACCTTCATTCAACATTGAACAATGATTCATGTAAAAAGGGCATCACTTGTCAATTCAATGCCAATTTATATAGTTAATAATCCAAAGAAGAATCATAGTGGTTTAGCTTGAATGGTTATATACACTTTTGGTTTACTTCAGCTATTCACAAGTGAGAGTCCCATCTCATAAAGGAAATGCAGACCAACAAATTCATACCTTCAATTTAAAATGTTATGAGGCCTCAACACTCATTAACTTTTCATATAAAGGCTTCTTAGAATGAATGTGGGTAAGGGTAACACAGATTATATTTTATCTAGTTATAAGATGAACAATTGGAACTGGTTTTTGTTTGCATGTATAGATTTCATATGTATATATGGAAAAAAATTCCTTTTACTCAGTGAAATAATCCTTTGTTGCAGGATTTCCTAATTCTACTCATTCTATACTAATATCATACATTGTAGCTAGCATGATAAATGACAAATTAGAGAGTGAGAAATGCATTAAGTTGCATTTTTACAAATTTCCAGTGTTTGTCAACTATAGCTGATCTTCTTTATATTTTACGTTTTGTTTGTAGTACTTTGAAACAATCTTCAGAAAAGCATAACAATGCTATAGTCTGGGATTGGTTAGTTACAATATTTATCTCCCCACATGATATTTAGCATGATTGGTCATTTTCTCTTGAAATCATCAAGCTTTAGGAATGGATTCAATTTCACTAGTTGTTACAGAGTCCCTGGGCCCTTAGTGTATACAAATCATGTAATCACTCTTGGCTCATGGGCGTTAACATATATTCATTATATTTGCAACAGTTACATTGTATTTATTTTGTAAAGAAAAGGACAGTGTTGCCAATAATGTTGTAACGTTGTTGGGTTTTATTTGACTCGTGTGGACAATGTGGTTCGGTAACCTATTATTTGGATTCTAGATATCCTCCATTGTAAATCTTCTGTGCTATGTTTTCTTTGAATTCTCAATATTTATTTCTATAATTTCATATGCTTTTCCCCATAATTAAGCTTCACTTGCCTTATTCATTGTTGTTTTGTACTGCATGTGCTTACACTTGTGCCATTGTATTAAAACTTGAATGAACGCCATTTTGGCACTTGGCACTTGATTGAGTTACAAGTTCAAATCTCCCCATACTTATGTTTCTTTTACGGAATAGCTATGCTTGCGCTTGGTCAAGTTTAACAGAATGGCAATGGACGTTCGGTTTTAACGTTTTGTATCATTATATAGCTCTATAATAGAAACAAAAGCAAGGGGATTTTCACTTGCAACTAACATACTTTTATAACTAGTATGTAGACATTGTAATTTCCAAAAGTAATGTTAGAGCCTAGGTAACACCTAGCAAGACCAACCCTTCTAATCAAGGTAAACAACATTGCTTGAGCTTGTAACTCATTTTTTTAGTTCTCGCCAGTATGTAGAAATTGTGATTTCCAAAAGGAAGGTGAGAGCTTAGGTTAGATCTAGCACGAACAACCTCATTAGAAGGTAAAGCACCTTGTTTGATCTTTACTTGAACTTATAACTCCCCACATTTTTTTTATCTCACCAGTATGTAGAAATTACAAGAAGGAAGATGAAAGCTTAGGTAGAACCTAGCAAGATCAACCCTCCTACTGAAGGAAAAGGACCTTGCTTGAGATTTTCTCTAGTGCTAAATGGTTTCCCATTGGAAATCTTTGAAATTTAAACATTTGTTTTGGAGATCCATCAAAATGAACTTACATATGATTGAGCCTTACCTAAATTTAAAATATAATATTATTTGTTGGATCATATCAACAAATAGTGGATATTTTATCCCATCCATCGAACCTCAATATAGAAAACCAAATTATGCAACAATGCAAATGCTGCAATAAATGTGTTCGAAATAATATCATTAATGAATTCCAATGTATGGACTATTATTGATTACCCCTATTAGATAGTTTGGCGGGGTTAGATTTGGAGTTGAAGCATTATTGTCTTTACAACTCAATGATAATGTTTTGTTCATTATTCTCAGAGGATTGATATTGAGTGGATTGATACAATGGCTGAATTGGAGGTCATATGACAACTATGTTACTGAAAATTGCACCCAAGGGGGGTCATCTTTTGCAGAAATATGCCTCAAAACTGAAACCACAACAAAGACTTGTTTTTGGGATTTGTTTCCTATTTGAATGGTAAAACATTTATTGAGAAATGGTTAGCAGTTATACTGGTTGTTTCTCATAGGCGTTTCATTTTCAAAACACGAGCACGAGCAATAGAAAATGCTTTAGTTCAAGTTTTTGTTATTAAAATTTAAACCACACCATTCAATTTAGCTACACTTTTAACCAACTCATTGGCACATGTGCAAAATTGAGTGAGTATTCTTTCATCCATTCTATGAATAAGAATTGGACAACCTAACAAAAGGCTCAAAGTTTGATGTGTTTACTCAAATCTTTGCCTTGTATCATGCTAAAAAGAAGAGTACCTTGTTGCACCCACCAAGATGTGGGATTAGATGGTTTTCAGAATGATGATAATGAGATACCTTAAGAAGTGTTGCAAGGGTATGAAAAAGAGATATTAGAATCCCATCGTCATAACACTGCTAATCTTGGTCAAAACAGTGCCTTTGGATTCTTCACTATAGAAGAATCTGCAGATGATGGGTGTTGATAGTTAAAATTTTAGTTATTCTTAAATATGTGGTAAAAGGACCTAAGAAATATCTTACTGTAACACTTTTTTTTCTAAAAGGTGCATCTTATATATAAAAAAATTATTTACATAAGAATCTGAAATAAAAGAAAAAAAGAAAGGGTATGTACAGTGAACCTCATATCCTTTTCCTAAGGCCAACCCACTTAGAATTGGACAAAAAATAGTACCCAAGAGTTAATGAGTGTATGAAAAATACCCATTTCACTGAGCCCGCACAATATGATTGACTACTGCTATTAATAACAATTCCAAAGTTACAGAATGAGCTACATACCTTACATGGATCTTTGATAAAATTTAGCCCCAATTGTCAAACCTTAGAAAGCTCACAACGCAAGAAAGGCATCCAAGAAATCTCATCAACCTCACACAAGTTGTGCTTTCTTTCTTTAAATCTCTTAGAAATATTAATGGAAACAATGTAAGACATGTTCTCTTTGAATCTATGGTTAAAAGACTCGATCTCACAAATTTCGCTTTTCACTCCTGCTCTCGCCTCCCGCTCCCAAGTAACCTAGTCCCAGACTTCCCTACTTCTGGTCGGGAACCCTTGGTGACAATATATGTAGTCTAATTTTTTTTTGTCTTTTATTGTTTTATACATTTTCCGAGATGGCCCCATAATATACCACACTTGGCTAAGTAGGATCCAAAACAAACTTGTTTAGAGGTCTATTTTGGCACTTGTTGGGGTCTAGAATGTTGGGGATCCTAGATGTCCCCACTTCTGTCCAGGAATCCCTGGTGATGTTGGAGATGTCGCCAGTGTCCTGGAAACTGCTCCCAACCAAAAGGGCACATCCTCGACTTATTCCCCCTGTGAATCAAGATTTGGGAACCCTAGGTATGGGTCCCTCAATTGTGGGAGGATGGTTTTCCATGCTACATATTAGAAAACTCAAGGTCCATTGGAGACAATTTCCTAGTGTGCAAACTCTTTAATAAAGAAAAAGAAGAGAAATCCTTTTGTCAGGATTTTGGTGTTCTGGAAATGCCAGACGTGGGGCTCCCACACCTCCTCCATGTAGGCCTAAATCATGTCCTATGGAGTACTAATGCAGTATGCATAGTACCACATCAATATGCACTGATTGTATTGATGGAAAATAATCTCATATTCACAACAAGAAATATCAATAGAGGTTTCATCAGAATCAGTTTCATAATTTCATTACTTCAAATTATGGTACATGGTTATGAATTCCATGGTCTCTTCCAGGGATCCATTGTTCTTTTGGTGGCTAGATGCCCAAGAATAATTGGAATGGAATAATGATCTAATAATCTGTTATTTGGCTATGAGATATCTTTTGGAGGCCCTGTAATGGAAAGCTAGGCTAGTTATGGCCAGCACAAGGAAACAACCTGAAAAGAATACCTCAAGGGAAGTAATAGAAGGGAGTGACATGCATAGAACACCTCAAACCCTAAAGGCATACCTTCCCTTACATCCTTGCATATCTTGTTTCTATATTTCTTTTTGTTTGGAGATTGTGGATAAACCAAATAATCTGCCTTCTAACCAAGCAAGTTGTTCATTTGTTTTCAGCAATTGCTAACAATGTTTTAGGGTTAATAAATTGATAAAGGATTTGAATTCATGCCACGCTATGTTTCAAAGCTATCCAGTTGCACAACCACGACAAAGTTTGATATATTTGACACTTCCTAAATTGAACAAGATATTAGTAATTTATTTAAGTGTTTTGATATTCTAATCCAAAGCAAGAAAGAAACTAACATTTTGACATTCTTTTCACTAGAGTTGATGTTGTCTGACATATGGTTGGGCCTGGGGCCATTGATAGTCAAATAGTATTCATAAACTATATTAGAACAGATCTCCTTTGGTTGAAATTTGTAGATAAGATGCCAATATTTTATGAAGTTGGATATATAATGAAAATTATAGTTACCTGCTCCCTCATTTAATTAAATGTTCGAAATTAAGTTTTGTGGAACATAATCACTTTATGTTGGCACTTATTATATAACAATGTAGAATAATGACTGGATAGTTACAGTTAAATGAGGTTTGGTTTCACTCCTATATGGAATTTTTTGTATATACTTTTATGCTCCAGCACTCATGCAAAGTGCATTGCAAGCTAATAGCGGTTAGTGTCAATTTTTAGTAGAAAAATTGTACGAGATTTTTTTTCATGACTCATGCTGAAATTTCAAGATCATGAACAACTTTCCAACTTTCTACAATATCTTGTTGGGGAAAGGCTGGTATACTAGCATAATTTATTGAACTCTTCTTTAATTGGCAACTGAGCCATGTGATTAAAGCATGAATAATGGGAAAATGCAATGGGTAGGCTTCATGATAACTTCAATGGTTGATTGAGTTGTTATGTTTATTCATGCCCTTTTTTGAGATGCACCAACCTATCTATCCACGATGTATCAGACACTTTTTGTCAACATATTTTGTTTCTGTTGTCGTCTTCTTCTAAGGATGTTGTGAGAAGAATCAAGATGCAGACAACTTAAAATTAGGCCAATATACATGTGTGCATGTATGCATGCACAACTGCATACACATCTATAGAGTTACACTTCTTTTGAAGGGTAATTTGACCAATTAATTTATAATGCAGATATATAATGGGCATCCAAAAAGACTAGCAAGTAGTGTTTGATTAATGTTAAAATCAGCTTTATTATATTTATAAAAATATATTATGGTCTGAGTGTCTAAATACTAAAATTAAGTATTTGAGTTACTATTATGGACTATACTTAAATATGAAACTTCTCACAGCGTAAATTAATAATTGGGGCATTCTATCATTTAACTCATTAGTTTTATGATGTTGAAAGGATGCTGCAAAGATTGACGATATTGAAAAGGAGTCAGAAGAATCAATCATAATAATACCAAGGATTGAAGAAGAGATTATGAAATTTTCATAATCACTTACCAAGGAGGAACAAGTGCTGGAGAAGTTCAAAGAGAGCTCAAAAGGTGTCTTTCTATTTTCAGTAATGATTTAACAATTTACAAGGAACATATATTTGTTGTAAGCTATTATTTGTAAATCCCAAGTACATTTCGGGAAATTTTCACCATTGTTTCTTTTAGTTGATGGTTTTCTATGTTTATCTTTGAAAGTGATGGAGGTGCTCATTAACATGACCCTTTTTGGTGACTATTGGGTAATCTTTGTTTCTTACCTAGGTATGCGACCTTTTTCCAGAATTTGGCAAGATGGTGTTAATTGTCGGAAATTTTATTCTCATATCAATCCATAATGAATTCTGTTTAAGGGTGCTAGCTCAATGGTAGAGCACCTACCTTGTAGGCAGGAGGTTGGTGGTTCGATTCCTCTGTGCCCTATATATATTTTGAAACAACTAAAAAGAGATAAATGACTAAGCAAATGACAAAAATTTGCATATAAATGACCACCAGTACAACATGAGAGATAAGTGACCAAAATATGCATATAAATGACTACTTTTGAGTTGGCGATCACTGGTAGCAAATTAGCGGTCAATTATCACGTGACAAAAAATGTGGTCATAAATTTGGTCATTAAATGTGACAATTAATGACCAAATATATGAACAAATTAATGACCAAATATATGACCACAAGATAAGCTATAGATGACCAAGCTAAATATGACCACATTTTTTGTCGCGTCATAAATGACCATTAATTTGCTACCCATGGTCACCAACTCAAAAGTGGTCATTTATATGCGGATTTCGGGTGTTTTTTTGGACATTTATCTCACATTTTGTACTAGTGATTGGATCAAGATCCTAACCCAATCAATCCCTTGGGTTGAGGAGACAACTTCAGTATCATGGGGTTAAATTTTGTATTTCAGGCAACTAATTAATTAGGAGTGTGCATTTATTTTTATCCAAAGTTTGTTATCCACTTGGAATAATTAATTATGATGCATTTAATACTTTTATTTTGAATAAATGGAGATAATTCTCCACTAAGGTGCATTAGTGGATAAGTTTGGAGGAGAAAAGACTTGAGGAATAATTCAAAGAGAAAGCACATGGATCTAGAAAATCAGGAAAAATAAGGAAACGAAGAATAAATCAGGAAAAGCAATGTAAATCAGGAAAAATAGGAAAGTAAAAAAAGCAAGAAAGTTCATAAAAGAAGGAAAGTTTAGAAAAAAAGGAAAAAAAGAAAATCCAATGCAAAGCAATCAGAAAAGGAAAAATGAGGAAAGCAAAGCAAAAGGAAAGGAAGGAAAGCAAGCTTTCCTTATCCACTCAAGGATGGCACATTCACCATGAAGAATTTCTCCACAAGTCATCTAGAATCTATAAATGAACCATTGTGCACCACATTCACATCTTTTGTCAATTTGAGAATCTGTATGAGTGCAATTTTTCCTCAGAGACTTGGGAGATGTTCCCCTAGCCAAGTTTGGGAGATGTCCCCCAGCTTTCTATGAGAGGATGATGGAATTCATCCATTATAATTGATTTTATTTTCAGGTCCTATAGCTGATCAAGTCATATCTGAAATTCAAAATAATCGTCATCCAGTTCAGAGTTCGAATCTTCAAGCTTTCTATGAGTTTTTGGAGCTATTTTCTTATGTGGAAGAAGAGAGATTTTTCCATAGTGTTCTGATAGGAATATTGGACTATTTTTTATATAATGACAGTGAATATAATACTCATATATCAATCATATCAATAAAAAGTTAGATAACTCTGATCCTATTTCTCCACCCCTTCTAGATTTAGCTACAATTTGACTAGTTTTGAGTCTTTGATGAATAAATGAATGAGTATATGTCCTAATGATTTGATTTCTATTCCTGGATTTAATAAACGTGTCATGTATCACCATACATTCCTAATTTCAAGAATTCACAAGCCTTATGTTCATGTTTGGGATCTCCATATTTTGACTAGTTGTGCATTCCTAAATTCCAATTTTGCTCATATCTTTGTCATTCTTTCTCAGAACTTCCTAAAAATTTCTGGAGTGACCCAAAACTAGTTTTGGACTGTCTTTTAATGTTAATTAACCTCTCTGATTCAGAAAAAATCATTCCCAGCCTCCAGTCAATGTTCACACCCATACTAGTCTCCATATGCTGAGGGGACCAGGAGCATTGGAGTAGAGTTAAGTGGGGATGTTATTGAAACATAAATGGTCTCAATAATTTGTGTAGAGGTATCATAAAATATCATATCCTTCCACCCATCAAAAGCTTCTGACCTTATCCATCCTCAGTCCATCTAGCTTACCTAAACATTGTTTTAATTAATCCTGAGAAGTAAAGAGTTTTTGTATCACAATCCCGAGTTGGTACATTATACCCATGCCTCCTTGTTTGTATTTTTTGTTGGTACTCTTGGTAGTATGATTTCATGCATTGCTTGATGTATGTAAAACATGGCTTTTCCATCCTTCTTCCTTTGTTTCTTCAAGATATCCTTCTTAGATTGTCTAAGAGAATCATATGCTCCCTGATTTGCTGGTTTATCATAATCATTTTTAACTATTTCCCATACATCTTGATCTTTGAATAGTGCTTTCATGGTAAGGGACCAATATTCATAATTCTTTCCTACTAAAATTGGAGTATGCACACTTGACATTTGTGCACCAGAAGTAGAGGCCATTTTTTAATTTTTTAAAGTCACCTTCTTGTAAAACATAGATGATTCTCTTCTTAAATCAAACTTTAGTAACCTTCTCTGATACCAGATCAAAAGAATACGATGCAGCTCAAGAATTTACAGCACAATTTTATTGTTCTCAATTTACTGTGCATGTTTAATGTGCAGTCTCACATTTTAGAATTTTACTGCGCATAGATAATTCAATTTGCTCACTAACCCAAACTTTGACAAATACTTTATAAGGTATTATTTCACATTTTTTAGATTAAAAAGGTATTTTACTGCTTAGATACAAAAGTAAACACATTTTTCTATGTAATCCTTGCGAACCTAGAAACTTATAACTTTGTGCATTCACGCTTCAGGAAATATGTGCAACATGTGAAATAAACTTTTGGAGAATGAAATAAGGAAAATGCAACTAGACCAAACATGACTCTGACATGATTTTACACAGATCTTTTTCTCCCAACCTTCAACAACTTCTCTTTAACGAGCTTGAGTTGCTGGACATTACGGACTACTATGAACTACAAAAGTTCTCAGAATTCTACCTTCTTCTTACATTGCATCCTACGAAACTCACTATGATTTTATCTTAAATACAAACACTAGGAAATGGATTCTCTTGGAACCTACGTATTAACATAACATTAAATAGTAGAATTAAATTTCTAAGTGACATCTACCTAAGAACTTGACTTGAAGAATACTACACAACTAAATAAATACAAGGCGACATGCGTTGATTGCTGACAGATTGATTGACTATCACAAGACTATGCTCATACATAGACTGAGTTAAGTGTAGCTCGTAATTCCTTTCCGGTGACATTTCCTCAACTTTTATAGCCCTCACTCATATAGTTGAATCCCTGTCAAGCACTCTATATGCAGATAAATTGTTACCAATACACACAGAGCTTATGGAATTTATTGTCAACCCGAGAAAGTCTTTTTATTTCAAAGGATAAGTGCACAATCTATGCTTAGACACCAAATCATTAGAAGTGAATACTTTTATCTTCTATCATCCATGTTCATCCCAAAAATCTATGCAATCCTAATTGTCTTCTAACTGCTACACTTCAATTCCTCTCTATCATGCATCAATAAGAAATGGTATTAGATCTAATCAACAATTGCAGGAAAGAAATCTCATTCGTATTCTAGAACGATCATTTGTCTGATCTAATCACTCTGGAAATCATAAGGCATAAACTGAACATTAATCTAGAAATCCAATTGCAACAGATTGAGTCAACTATTCTAAGAAATTGAATTGCAGAATGGAAATCAACAAACATAACAGAAAAGATGAATTATCAGGACTCATGGGATCACAACTTTAACTGTAAGATGAACATAGCTGTGTATAACTGCAATTGAAACGAATAAAGCAAACCTTACTTAGTCGACTGTTATCCTACACCTTTCACCAATCTCACAGAAATATAATCTTTAACTATGCTGAAAATCCACACAATAAATATTGATCCTGCGTACAAAAGGAAAGAACAAAGCATCACACAACAATGAATTCAAAATCCTATTTTAACTCAGCAATCTCTGTGGAAGACGGGCCCAGCCTTCACACAGAGACGCTGGCTGAACAACACAAACTCCTTTAGCTCAGAAGTAACCCCTTATATTAACAGAAGAATGAGTACACAGTTTTGCTCGGCTGCTAATACAATGAGTTAATTGTCTGCTATTCAACGCCTGGGTCGAAGCAAATCCCCGTATTTATACATACAAATCATAACAAACCCTATAATCGGGCAGCCATGAAGATCTCTGATCTTCAGGCGCCCTAAATAACTAGCTGTTACAATACGTGGGCAGAGCAGAGACATTGAAATATGATAGAGTTATCAATTGACCCAAGAGTAGTGGTCCTTCCAAATCACAGCTAGACTCGAGCAGCAACATACTCAAAATGGCGCATTCTGTTATAGCTGCCCTGTCACAGTTGTGCCTTAATTGATGATTCGAGCCCCAAGGATCCCTCTACAAGCAACGAACATCCCTTCCTTCATGACTTGTTCAGCCCCGATCTTCCTGCAGTCCATTTATCTCAACTACCTTCATAAATCATAACATGCTAGCACAATTGAGAGATGCACAGCTTTAATTATCACAATCATAAGCATTAATAAAATAAAACAATGATCCGCCATACCTTGGTAATTTGGGGAATAAGGTAAGGACAATAGATATGATTTCCATGACAAGTGGTGTCAGACAGGGGCAGGAAAGATGAATAATGATGATTAAAAATGGCCAATTCTGGGCTCAACATCTCCCCCCAACTACCCTGTTGCATGTCCTCATGCAACAACCTGCATTATTTACAATCTGAATCCTATACTGAGCTCTATCCATGGAGAGATAAAGAATTGTAGGAAACCCAGGTACCTTATCTATCTTTTGAACAGCCTCTGTGAGTAACCCAACATCTTCCTTCATCACTATTCCCCTTCTACTGCTAATTGCTGGTATCTAGAAATGTAGTTAATGTAGTGGGAATCTTCCTGCAGTCTCATTATGTTGTGCCTGAGAGCTTAGAAGGCCATCCTTAATCTGAATCTAAATCATAATATTCCTAGGAGGGAGAAGCACTGGTTCTTGTCGGGCAGTGTCTTCTAGCACACCTAAATTTAATAAAAGAGTTGATGGTTCTTGTGTGACAACAACATCCTTTAGGCTCTCTTCAGCGGCCACCATCATTACTTTTAGAGACACTGGTTCTTGTGTAGCAGTGTCTTCCTTGTCCTTCTGCTGTTGAGATTGGATCTCTTTCTCATTATGCAGCTCCTCCTCCAAAATTTCAGTGTCACCTGAGCATGGTTTCTGTACCTGTTCATCTTCTCCCAACTGCATATCGGGAATGAAATCCACTCCAGGTTTATCTTTTAAATGAAATTCAGGAGCTCCTGTTGCAACTTCCAAGGATGTTGGTTCTTGTGTAGAAACATCCTGGCTTGCCTCTTCATCCTACTATTGTTGCAATTCTTCTCCTAGGAGCTCTGTGTCATGGGAGTCCTCTAGGGTTACCACCCAGAGTTCATCATTGAATTCCAGAGTGTCCTCTGTTCCGGGTTCTTCTCCCACCTGTTTGGCTGATTGGACAAGTAAATTCAGGTTTGCTGGTTCTTGTGTTACAGCATCCTATTCCAGTTTTTCACTGTCCTGCCTTTGAGCCTCTTCTTCCAAAATTTCTATGTCCTGGGAGCATTCTGGGGTCACAGTATGGAATTCTTCATTGGCCTCCAATGTGACCTCCATTCCAGGTTCTTCTCCCATCTGTTCTATAATCTCCGTATCATGAGAGCACTCTGGGGTTTCACTATATTCCTTTATAAGCTCCAGAGCGTCCCCCATCCCATGTTCTTCTCCTACCTGTTCCATAATTTCTGCATCATGGGAAGTGGCAGCTTCAGCAAGGATATTCAAAGATGTTGGTTCTTGTGTGATAGCACCTTCTTTTTCTGCTACTTCCTTTATTGTGACCGCGGGCTGTTGTGCTGAATACGTGCTCAGTTTGATTTTGTGGCCTTCCTCTTTGAAAATTTCTCCACAGATGGGACAGAGTATTCGTTCATCCTCCTACTCAGCTTCAGCAGAATCTGATCCCTCCAGTTGTTCTACAGCCTCTATCAATGTGTACATTTTTCTTTCACCCTATTTTCTGCAGGTTTCCTTCCAAGTTTCCAACTCCCTTCTAAGTACTTGGAGGTCCTCTTTCAGCATTGCGTTCTCATACAGAAGTCCTTCAATTCCAGGTTCTTCCTCCACTATCCTTTGTGGAGCATCCATCGATCTTGGTACAAGGGTTGGGGGCTCAACCTGTGTCTCTAAGGTTGCCCATCTTTTCCTAGTTGCCTCTGCTGCTGTGGCAGATCGAGTTCTTTTCTTTCTGATTGGTGCTATTAGGTTAAATTCATTGGTGGCTCTCTTTCTCTTCTTCTGTGGCGTTTTCTTTTATGGTTTTTCCTTTTTTGGTGTTTCCTTCTGTGGAGCTGGGACATAGGAAACCAAAGCTAAGGTCGAAGGAATATTTGGTTGCTTCTCATGATGTTCTTCTTCAATCACAACTCCTCCTCCTACCCACTCAGGTGAAGACTCAATTGTTACCAACTCAATGTCTTCTTCCATTGCCCTGGCTCTGTCATCTTCAGGTTCCATTGTCGTAGCATTTGATGCTGCTCCAATTTCACCTTCTGCTGTCAGAGCTGCTCTGTTATCTAGGTTTCCCACAAAGGTTTCATCTACATCGTCGCCTAATGGCTCTGTTTGTGCCTCCAATTGCTCTCCTTCAAATGCAGTTTCATCCCCCAATGGTTCTGCTTGTGTCAGAGATTCATCTCCCCCACATGGCTCTGATTGTGCCCCCAGTTGTTGTTCTTCTACTGTGGTTTCACCCACCCCGGATGGTCCTTCCTGTTCCCTTGATTGCTGTTCTTCTCCAATTTCATCCCTCCCCCCAACTTCACTGGAGGAACTCCGGACCTCCTGTGGTGGCGGAACCTGTATTTTCTGTAATGGGACGACCCGCAAGGGAACAGGTTGCTGAGGTCGGGTTATGAATTGTTCCCAAGTTATATGATGTTGGGAAAGGGTTCTTACAATGATTAATTTGATAAGGCCATGGTGGGTGAGAGAGGATAGGGGGTGCTTAGCAGACTGAACAAATCCCGCCATATGACGCAAGTCGTGCAGTAAATAAAATGGAATGTTCAATAAATTGCCATGGCGGAGATGAGAAAGTAAAGGAAGTTCAGAGTTATACACAGTTTGATATCTACCTTCACAAGTAATGCACTTCTTGAGGAAGACAGCAACCTGGTCCCATGGCCGCAGCAGTGAGTTCAATGCAATCCCCCTTCTGGATGCTTCAACTTGCTCCTTTGGGAGTAAAAATTCTTCTCGTGCAACCATTGCAGGGACCCGTCGGTTAAACCATGGTTTTCCGACCATTGGGATGGCTGTAACCTCGGATATAATGATCTCGAAGACTTCTATACGCAGCCCCCACACCATGGAGTGAGTTTTGGTAAGATTCAAGGCAAATTGCAGGGCTGCGTCTCGATCGAATCCGTCCAATCGCTCAAAGAATTTGAGCCAGCCAGCAGCTTGAAAAATGGCAAGAACTTGAAGATTTTGCCTGAGTTCCTGTGTATTGAAAGGTTCATGGCGAATTGGAATCCCCATGGTCCTGGCTGCAAGCTGAAGTTGCTATTCCACAGAGTACAGGATCCCAGAATGGAAGTTGCAGCACAGAGGATGCACGAATCGTTGAGCGGAGACGTTGAGAGAATGAGCAAATTTGGAAAGTTGAGCACAGAAAAGCGTTTGAAATTTCCATGCCGAATTGGGGAAGGTGGCAGTTATTAGTGTTTATGTCGTACGAGGGAAAGGTTTAATCAGGTATAATGGTAGTACGAGTGAAGGTACGACTAATATTGTTTAAATGATATCAATGCTTAATCACATGATAAATGAAAGCCATACCTCATAAAACTATGCGTCGAAATGCTGCGGAAAATGGTGGAGCATGCAGTTGGTGATGTCACGGAGCCGAACTCATGCACAGTCAGACGTGTGATCATGATGACTCGGATAAGGCAATAATTTCTTCCGCCGGTGAAACACAAACCATTGCGTCCTCAAGGTCGGAATGATGAATTCGCCAGCACGACTAAGGTGAATCAGCACCATGATTAGCAGGTTTGGAACAATTCTTCTGTTAACACGGGAGTTACCACTGCAAGTTGCCAAAAAATGATAGCACGGCCGATGAAAAAGATATTGCAGTTGCCAAAAAAAATATGTTGCAGCCGCCGGGAAAGAAGTTGCAGCCACCGAAAAATAATTCACAGCAGCCGGAAAAAGAATTTACAGTATCGAGGAAAATTACGGCTATCACGGAAAAGTTTTATGGCGGCGGGAAAAATTACAGCTGGCGGGAAAAGTTTTACGACTGTGGGAAATATGTTGCAGCCTGGCGGGAAAGTTGTTGCAGTTACGGGAAAATGGTTGCGGCTGCCGGAAAATAGTTCACGTTCATCGGAAAAAGTTCACAGCTACCGGGTAAAATATTTTACTGGTCGACAGAAACTGATAATGCAACCATTGGGAAATTATGTTGCAGCGCTGTGACATGATGTTGCAGCCGCTGGATTGAATTCACAGCTGCCGAGGATGATTCACAGCCACCGGGAAAAAGGATTAACGGCTGCTGGGAAAAATGATTTTACGGTAGACGGAAAACAATAATGCAGATGCTGGAAAATGAGGTGGCAATGGCTGGTAAATGAGGTGGCAGCCGCTGGGAAATGAGGTGGCAACTGCGAAAAAAGATGTTGCAGCTGCCAATGTTGCAGCCGCCGATGTTGCAGCTGCCGGAAAAGATTGACAGCACGCGGGAAAATGGATATTATGGCTGCTGGGAAATGAGTGGTAGCCGCGAGGGAATGAGGTGGCAGATGTGGAAAAAGATGTTGCAGCTGTCGATGTTGCAGCCGCCGATGTTGCAGCTGTCGGAAAAGATTGATGGTAGGCGGAAAGAAGGATATTACGGCTGCTGGGAAATGAGGTGGCAGCCACTGGGAAATGACAACGTGGTTGCTGGAAAAGATATACAGCTACCGAAAAAGATGTTGCAGCTACCGGAAAATATGTCGCAGCTGCCGGATTTTTTTTTTTTTTAGCAAGGACGGCACAGGGAGATTTTCACTTGACGGGCCCAAAACTGATCGTTCTCCCGGCGTTTCCCTAAAAATTTTTGAAAAATGACAGCAAATGAAAAGATCAAATGCAAAGAAGGAGAAAACAACAGTTATACGCTATAGCAGGAAATTATTTATGTACAGCAAATACGATTTTCAGTTTAAAGATTGGCAAAGGCAGAGAAAAATTCCTGCTCTGGTGCCAACTGATAATCTGGATCGGTAGTAATTTGTGAAATGAATGCATCTTTCGAGATGGGCTTACGATACAGTCGCAGTCTGTGGCCATTAGCAAGTAATGGTATACGGTTTTCATTAATGGTCACCAGGCGAACAGTGCCGTTGTCAAATACCCTGTCGACCAAATATGGACCCAGCCATCTTGTACGTAATTTTCCTTTAAAATCCTTCTTGAATCTGGAGTCGTATAATAGTGCCCAGTCTCCTTCAAGGAATATTTTCTTTTTGATGAATCGGTCATGCCAGTTGGATCTCTGTTGCTGGAGCAGCACAGTCTGGTCTACTGCAGCTAACCGTTTCTCATCCAGTTCATTTAATTGATTCAATCTTCTCTTCTGAGCTTCTGTTACATATAGATTCATTTCGGTGGCTGTTTTCAGGGTCTTAATCTCAAATTCAATTGGAAATATGGCACTCTTTCCATACACCAAATCATAAGGAGAAAACCCTGTGGTGTTGCGCCAAGTTGTACGATATGCCCACAGTGTTTCCAAAAGCCTGTCAGCCCAATCCTTTCGATGGCTTTTAACTGTTTTAGTATGGATTGCTTCAATAACTTTATTAGTACTTTCCACCTGACCATTGGCCTGGGGGTTGTAAGGTGAATCTATCCTATGCTGCACATGATACTTCCAGAGCAAGGACTCAAATTGGTGTGAGATGAATTGCGGTCCCCCATCGGTGACTACTTCCTTTGGTACCCCAAAGCGGGTAAAGATTTCACTGTACAGAAAATCAATCATCGCCTGGTCATTAGCCTTAGTCAAAGATACAGCTTCTACCCACTTGGTCATGTAATCTGTACACACAAGAATGTAAACCTTCCATTTGGAAGGAGGGCTGATAGGGCCAACAAAATCCAATGCCCATCTGTCAAATGGTTCTAGTACCACTTGGGGCTGTAAAGGCATCTAATCTGTTTTACTAGGTTGGCCCATCCTTTGGCAGCTGTCACAGGACTGAACATATCTTTTAGCATCCCTGAATAGTGTCGGCCAATAGTAGCCCATCCGCAGCGCTTTATGCCCTATTCTTTTGTCTGCAAAGTGTCCTCCACAAGGTTCATCATGACAGGCCTTCAGTATATGAAAGATCTCATCTTCCCTTACACATATTCTAATCTCAAGATCGGGTCCTGTGTAAAAGAGATGACCATTGAGCCAACAATACCTGGCACTATGCTGGACGATTTTTCTCTTCTCTCATTTAGACATATGTGGTGGGAGCTTTCCTGCAACCAAATAATTAGCGACATCTGCATACCAGGGGGAATGAGCTGAGAGTGCGAATAGATGCTCATCTGGAAAAGAATCCTCAACAGGCGAACTGTCATCACTGTTAGCAAAACGTGATAAAAAATCAGCAACAACATTTTCTTTTCCAGGTTTATCTATAATGGTAATATCAAATTCCTGTAATAACAAGAGCCACCTGGTTACTCTGGCATTGGTGACAGGTTTGTTCATCAAATACTTAATGGCAGAGTGGTCAGTGTGCACAAATGTAGGATACCCAGTAATGTAATGCCGAAACTTATTAATACAATAAACAATAGCAAGGAATTCTTTTTCAGTAACAGTATAATTAAGTTCAGCAGGGGCTAAGTTTTTACTAACATAATAGATGGCATAAGGTACTTGACCATCCTGCTGTCCTAATACTGCTCCAATGGCGGTATCAGAAGCATCTGAAGAAATGTGGAAAGGTATGGTCCAATTAGGTCCCCTTAGAATAGGGGCTGTGGACAGCTTTTCTTTAAGCTTATCAAATGCTGTCTGGCATGCTTCACTCCACACAAACTGTGCGTCCTTCGTTAACAATGAAAACAAAGGAGAAGCAAGTTTGGAGAAGTTTTCTATAAACCTCCTGTAATATCCAGCATGTCCCAGAAAACTTCACACTTATTTCTGTGTTGAAGGAGTAGGTATATTTTTTATCACCTTAATTTTTGAAGGATCCACCTGAATGCCATCGGTAGAGATGAAATGTCCCAATACCACCCCCTCACTCATCATCATATGGCATTTTTCAGTGCTTAATGAAAGGAGAGACTATTCACAGTGAATTAAAACCTTCTTTAAATTTTCCAGTGCTTCCTCAAAGTCCTTTCCATAGGGAGTAAAATCGTCCATAAAGACTTCCATGCTATCATTAACTAATTCAGAAAATATGCCAATTACAGCTCTTTGGAACGTTGCTGGTGCATTACATAAACCAAAGGGAAGCACCCTGTAGGCAAACGTTCCCCAGGGGCAAGTGAAGGTGGTCTTATCCTGGTCCTCAGGAGCAATCTGAATTTGGTTGTACCCACTGAACCCATCCAAGAAGGAGAAGAACTTCTTCACTAATAGGGTATCAAGTACTTGGTCAATAAAGGGCAGAGGAAAATGATCGTTTTGTGTAGCTTTGTTTAGCTCCCTATAATCAACACAGACTCTCCATTTACCATTTTTCTTGGGCACAATTACAAGTGGGGAAACCCACTCACTATCTGAAATAGGGTAGATAAATCCTGCTTCCAAAAGTTTCTGGATTTCGTCCTTCACTATATCCCTTAGATTGGGGTTCACGCGTCGTTGGGGTTGACATACAGGCTGGGAGTCGTTTTTAATGTAAATATGATGAGTGCACATATTAGAAGGGATACCCTTCATGTTTGTATACTCCTAGGCGAATGCCCCCTTACGTTCCTTCAAGAGACTGATTAGGCGCATCTGTTCTTCTGAGGAGAGATCAGGGTTGATATTCAAAGTTCTTCCAGGCTCTACCTCAATAGGAATGCTTTTTGAATTTTTCAAAACTGGGATTATGTTTGTATCACCAACTAATGTTTCCTCCATAAGATTTTCTTGTTCTTCCTTACCAAGGGTAATGTTCAGGATTTGATAGACTTCTTTATCCACTGAAGCAGGTTCGCTAATGAAATTACTGATGGCATCGTCTTCTGTTTCATTTTTAAAAGTTAAGGCCTTCCCTATTGTTAATAGTGGCTGAACATCCTCCTCCTCCTCTTGTTCTATCCAAAGGGAAGTTTCAGCTTCTAGACTAGGCCGTGCTGGAGGATACAGGGTGAGGTTTTCGGTTTCCATACCATCAGATATAGTCATGGACCCCGATCGACAGCTGATGCAAGCATCAGCTGTGGCCAACCAAGGCCTCCCCAGGATCAATGGATGTCCTCCCAGCTATGATTTTGGTTGCAATATCAAAAAGTCAGCAGGGTATTCCCACGAATCTACTGAGATGACAAGGTCGTCCAGAATCCCTTCGGGTCTAATGGTGGATCTGTCTGCCAATTCTAAAATGGTAGGGGTCGGCCTGAAATTAGTGAGTCCAAGCTTCCTCACAGTCTCAATTTTTATGACATTGATCGTTGCTCCTAAGTCGACTAGCACGTTGGGTATCTACGTTTGTCCTATATGTACAGTGACAGTAGGATTTCCAGGGTCGTCATACTTGGTCACAGGGATTTTTCCTGTTATTAAAGTAGATAAATTCCCTATGACGTGAACAGTGGGAGGATCTCTAGGTTTCCTCCCTAGTTTCTTAGTGCACAGGTCCCGAACTGTTTTAGCGAAAATAGGCACGTCTTGAAGGGCTTGAAGAAGGGGGATTTTAACATAAAGATTCTTCAACTCTCCTAGGAGGTTGAACTGAGGTTGCCCCCCTATTTTTGGTAGCATTAGTCTCTCAGGGTATGGTGGTTGCCTTACCAGCTGGGTAGGCTATGTATTATCTGATTTCTCATTTAATGTTTCATCCGTCCCATCTAAGAGATGCTCATCACCTTCAGTGATAGGAACCGGGTCGGATGGATGCTGTGAACTCTCTCATTTTTCATGCACAGAAGGTGGAATATCTTCTGTAATTACAGGTTCTATTATCTTCCCAGATCGTAGACGAATATCATTACAAGGTACAGGGGAAAGAGAGTAGGCCGGCATATTGACAGTCTCCAATTGATGGACTATTTTATTATTTGGGTTAGGATTGGGTTGGGCAGGCTGCTGAGGCCGTATTGGTATATTAGGAACAGGATTATTCTGCAGCTGCAGCTGCGACTGCTGAGGTGGGTATTGAGGATATTGAGGAAATTGAGGAAATTGAGGGTATGGTGGAGGATATGGCGACTGTTGAGGTGGAGGTGGTTGAGGAAACTGGTTCCCAAGATGGAAGTTCCTCCATCCAAGAGACCATGACGTAGGTTGATGTGGCGGCTGTGTCCAAGGACTCCATGAGTTATAATTTTGCATTGCAGGTTGAGAAGGATTCCACTGAGGATAATTTGAAGGGAATTGTGTATTCACATTTTGCATATTATTACTCCAATTGTTCATATTATTCAAAAATGGAAATGAGTCCGGAGGCATACCTTGATTTTGAGGCTGCCAAGGTTTCTTCTGCGCAATGAAATAAGCTGATTCTACTTCTGGAGTTGATGCCTGCAGGACAACCTTCACTTGAGGAAGTGTGGGACATTCCTTCATGTCATGGTTTAGCTCACACAGCTGACATACTTGTATTTTGTCAAGAGGGCATTCCTTCAGTGGATGATTCTTTCTACATCGGGGACAGAACACACCTAGTGTGAGATCCTCCACTGCCTGTTTTTGTTTGGCCTTCAGGACATCAATCTCCGAAGAGATGGAGCTCATCATTTCTATTTTAAAATTTTCAAGGAGATTGCCTATCTCTGCACGTGTAGCTCCTCCATTAGATGACTTCTGAGTTTTGTCGAAGACATCACGTTCCAGCTTATCTCGTTTATCCCGCTTATTATTCCTGGAAGATCCCCTGGAGTATCTCTTGCATAATTCCACAATCGTCTCAAAAGGTTCTTTGGAGATATCTCCCTTTCCTAACAGATTTAACATGTCTAAACAATCATCCCTGATCCCTCGAAGCAAGATTATCTTGAGCACATCTAGCCCCATGTTCGTTTTCCCGACTCTTTGCACATTGTACAACAGCCTTTCTACAAAATCCTCCAGAATTTCATCCTCCTTCTGCACCATCTTGAATAATTCCTCTCTTTTGTCCCTGGTGTTGCAATATTCTTGATATTTTTCTAGGAACACTTGCTTCATCTTATTCCAATTAGCAACAGTTCCTCCCCCAAGGCTCATGAACCATCGTAATGCATTGTCCTTCAAGGTGGCAGGGAAAAGTTTCAGCTTTTGAGCATCTGTGACATAATCATAGCTACGACAGAGGATATCGAATTCAAAAAGGAATTTGTCTGGATCTTCTGCCGCCCTACCATGGAAGCGAGGCAACACTGATGGTGAGATGTTCTTCATAGGAGTTGTCCCTTCTAGCTGTTGTATTGGAAATTGTATTGTAGCCATGGTTCCTTCTGGCAGGGAGTCATTTTCATGATGGTATTCTACCACTGCTTTTTCCTCTTCGTTCTCATGTCTATTATTCATCTTTTCTTCTGTATCCTCTTCTTCGTTCGTTCCTGCGTTCTTTACCTCAGTTGTAATAGCTGCGTATTCTTCAGTTGTAACAGCTGTGTATTCTTCAGTTGTAGCAGCTGTGTACTCTTCAGTTGTAGCAGCTGTGTACTCTTCAGTTGTAGCAGCTGCATATTCTTCAGTTGTAACATCTGCGTATTCTTCAGTTGTAACAGCTGAACCAGCTGTACCTTCTTTAGCAAGGGTATATGAGGGAATCACGGCTGCTCCTGTATTTTCCACCATGGATCCTAACGCTGGCGCTCCAGGATCAGTAGGGCTTCTTTTGATAGGAGTTTCCCATTGACGAGTTCTGGTAGGTGAATCAGTTCTGTCAACAAGATCGTCGATGAATGTCCTTCTGCCCAACGGTGGCCCTCGACGACGACCCGAACCACCTGCGCTGTTAGTATTTTGTGGGGTTTTGGGAGTTGGGAGGTGATCGCATTTTACCCTCCTCGTATTCATATGACGCAGATCATTTCAGCAAAGAAGAGACTGACTGAAAACAATTATCAGATGCAACTAATGACTAGTGTTTAATTTTTTATCCTTCCCCGGCAACGGTGCCAAAATGTCAAGCACTCTATATGCAGATAAATTATTACCAATACACACAGAGCTTATGAAATTTATTGTCAACCCGAGAAAGTCTTTTTATTTCAAAGGATAAGTGCACAATCTATGCTTAAACACCAAACCATTAGAAGTGAATACTTTTATCTTCTATCATCCATGTTCATCCCAAAAATCTATGCAATCCCAATTGTCTTCTAACTGCTACACTTCAATTCCTCTCTATCATGCATCAATAAGAAATGGTATCAGATCTAATCAACAATTGTAGGAAAGAAATCTCATTCGTATTCTAGAACGATCATTTGTCTGATCTAATCACTCTGGAAATCATAAGGCATAAAATGAACATTAATCTAGAAATCCAATTGAAACAGATTGAGTCAACTATTCTAAGAAATTGAATTGCAGAATGGAAATCAACAAACATAACAGAAAAGATGAATTATCAAGACTCATGGGATCACAACTTTAACTGTAAGATGAACACAGCTGTGTATAACTGCAATTGAAACGAATAAAGCAAACCTTGCTCAGTCGACTGTTATCCTACACCATTCACCAATATCACAGAAATATAATCTTTAACTATGCTGAAAATCCACACAATAAATATTCCTGCTGCATACAAAAGGAAAGAACAAAGCATCACACAACAGTGAATTCAAAATCCTATTTTAACTCAGCAATCTCTATGGAAGCTGGCTGAACAACACAAACTCCTTTAGCTCAGAAGTAACCCCTTATATTAACAGAAGAATGAGTACACAGTTTTGCTCGGATGCTAATACAATGAATTAATTGTCTGCTGTTCAAACCCTGGGTCGAAGCAACTCCCCGTATTTATACATACAAATCATAACAAACCCTATAATCGGGAAGCCATGAAGATCTCTGATCTTCAGGCGCCCTAAATAACTAGCTGTTACAATACGTGGGCAGAGCAGAGACATCGAAATATGAGAGAGTTATCAATTGACCCAAGAGTAGTGGTCCTTCCAAATCACAACTAGACTCGAGCAGCAACATACTCAAAATGGCGCATTCTGTTACAGCTGCCCTATCACAGCTGTGCCTTAATTGATGACTTGAGCCCCAAGGATCGCTCTACAAGCAACTAACATCCCTTCCTTCATGACTTGTTCTGCCCCGATCTTCCTGCAGTCCATTTATCTCAACTACCTTCATAAATCGTAAAATGTTAGCACAATTGAGAGATGCACAGCTTTAATTATCACAATCATAATCATTAATAAAACAAAACAATGATCAGCCATACCTTGGTAATTTGGGGAATAAGGTAAGGACAATAGATCTGATTGCCATGACAAGTGGTGTCGGACAGGGGCAGGAAAGATGATTAATGATGATTAAAAAGGGCCAATTCTTGGTTCAACAATCCCATCATCATGCAACTTTCAAAGAAACTACTCCTATAGTTGAAGCCCATCATCATGCTTAACGATTTGAAATATAGACATCCTCAAACTCTGAGACCTAACAAATCCATGTTTGTTCTTAGTCATTTTGGCTGAAATGGCTTCAAATCTGGGAGCATCTTCAAATCGGAGAACCCGATGAAGTAAATAGTTTGAAGGTTCATCCCATTCCCAACATAATGTGAGAGCATTTGAAAATTGGAGCACCTCATTCAATCAAATAGTAAATGAAGTTTCATCCAGTTCCCAACTAAATCTGGGAGCATCTGCAAATTGGAGCGCCCCTCCAATTTAATACTTTCGAGGTTCATCCAATTCCCAATTGAATCTGGGAGCATATGCAATTTGGAGCTCTCGCACAAGCAAATACTTTGGAGGTTCATACATTTTCCCACTGAATTTTGGAGGAATGCCATTTTTACACACCGCTTTAACTCCAAGTATTTCAAGGAACTCATATCATAGAATTCATTTGGAAAAGTTTCAAGATAAATACTGAAATTTGTGTAGTGTGGAGCAAAGTTTTTCATGGTGCTTCAGCTTCTGAATGGACTTTGGAACCTTTAAAAGGTTAGCTTCAATATTCAAATTGTTGGAAAGACGTAATTACGAGCTGATTGAGTATCTAGTATGCGCCGGCTCTACCATTCACTCTGTCAGTCTGTAATGTCAATCAGCCAGTCTGTCTACAACCAATCCGGCTCACGTCTTCTTATATTTATGTAACTGTGTTTGTATTCCGCATGGCAAGAATTATTAGGTAAAAATTAATTTCAATCTTTAATGTAACTCAGTAGCTTCCAGGTGAAGTGATCTCACATTGGTGGTTATGCAATTCCTATAAGTAGAAGCAAATAGTTGAAACACAGAGAGAGATGTGTGAGGGAATAAGAGAAGAACTGAAGAGCAAGAGTGAAAGGAGAAGAAGCTCATACCAGTGAGATGTATGAAGATCCCAAGCTCTGTAAGAAGTGAAAGATCATAGTAAAATCTCATCTCCATTTATTGCAATCAAGTTGCTCTATTTTGAAACGGTAATATATATAAGCCCATATTTGTATTTATTCATTCTCAAGAATGATGAATGTTGCATGTCACACATCTTCTCCAAATTTACTTGCATGAATGTTATTTACATTTACTGTTTGTGAAATAAATCAAGATTTCCCAAATATTTCATGGTGGTGAAAGTTCTATTTTTACAAGGAGTAACTTCACCTAAGTTTAATTTTATGTTCTTATGTCTTAGCAAGAAATATTTCAATATAAAGTTTTTTTAAGAGTCCCGCGAAGTTAAGAAGTTACACGAAGTAAAAAGGATCTTCAATGTCAAGAAGTTGAGAAGTAGAAGTATTTTCGAAGTTAAGAACTTTGCATAAATGTGAAGTTGCGAAGTTAATTTATGTAAAGTTAACTGCGCATAAATGTGAAGTAAATTTATGAAATGCAAAAGTTAATTTCCACGAAGTAAATTTCTGACAAGCTAGTGTTTGATGAAGTTAATTTGCTCGGCGAAGTGATGTCCTTAGCGAAGTAAAAATTTGGGGTTCCTTATTGTATGATCGGTGAATTCCAAAGCGAAGAAAAAGAAAAACTTTCATTTACTACGTAGTTCATCTTTTTAATTGCGCGGTGTGCTTTTCCTTTCATCTGGTATAAGAACGTGGTTTACGGAAAGTAGAAATTTTATTTCTAAAAAGGGAAATTTATTAAGAATGGCTTCCACTTCTGGTAATTTGCAAACTCCAATATTTTCAGGAAAAAATTATGAATATTGGTCTCTAACTATGAAAGCTTTGTTCAGAGGTCAAGATGTATGGGAAATAATTCAGAATGGTTATGTAGAACCAGCAGATATGGCAGCATACACCAATCTCACACAAGCTGAGAAGGATTTCTTGAGGGAACAGAGGAAGAAAGATGGAAAGGCATTGTTCCACATACATCAACCAACACATGAATCCATACTCCAAAGAGTAGCAGTAGTGACGTCAGCTAAGGAAGCGTGGGACACACTGGAAACTTCCTATCAAGGCTTGAACAAGGTAAGGACTGCCAAACTACAAATCCTTAGAAGATATTTTGAATCTCTGTCAATGAAAGACACAGAGTTAGTAGAATAATTCTATACTCGTTTTATTGGTCTGGTTAATCAAATAAAGTCCCATGGAGAAAATCTAAGTGACCAAAGAGTTTTTGAAAAAGTTCTTAGATTTCTTCCAAAGAAATTTGAATATTTAGTTTTGACGCTCGAGGAAAACAAAGATCTGTCCCAATTTACTATTGATGAGTTGCAAGCCTCATTACGCAATCATGAACATAGAATCAGCAGTTCAGATACATCATTAGAAAGTGCATTCGCAGCATAGTCTTCCATAAGCCATGGAAGAGGTAGGGGAAGATCAAACTCTAGAGGCAGAGGAAGAAGTTCTTTTAGAGGAGGTCATAGCAGCAGCCCTACACATTTCACTAGTAGAGGTCAGAATCAGATCCCCAGTCAGCCAAGTGGACAAAGGTATGATAAATAAAAATTAAATGTCCTTACTGTAAGAGGTTTGGACACTTCTCATATGAATGTAGGAAGAAGCAGTATGACCAAGGAAAGCAACGCCAAACACAGTCAAGCAACATCAACACTCTGAACAGCTCATTGTTCTTAGGATGTGCATGTCCACTTGAATGCAATGTTGTCCAAGAAAGTCCAAATGAAATATGGTATTTAGACTCAGGTTGTAGCAATCATATGACTTGTAATTTAAATCTATTTTCTAGTCTAGATAAATCAGTTCAAACTGATGTCACACTTGGAAATAATATTCAAGTCACTGTTTAGGGTAAGGGTACTATTGATACTATAACCAAACAAGGGGAGCAAAAATTTATGCTCGATGTTTATTATGTTCAAGGTTTGAAGCATAATTTGATGAGCATGGGACAACTAATGGAAAAAGCTTACAGAGTTCATATGACAGGAAAGCATTGTCTGATCAAAGACATATATCCAAGCAATCGCTTAGTAGCCGAAGTGCAGATGACAAGCAATCACTTGTTTCCTTTGAGGATAAGGCCAAACATAAAAGGAAAACAACTCATGTTGTTCATGGAAGTCAGAGTGAAAATTCTGAAGCTACATTTGAGGGAGAAAGTATGTTATAGGTCAAACTGACACCTCTCTATTCATGATCACCTTGAGTTGTTGATCACACAAAAGGAAAACTTGGATGGAGGAGCATGCTGACCTTAGATGATACTTTGACTCACTCCATTTCCTGACATTACTGGAAAAAACCCCAAAAAATATAATTTTGAGATATGAGCGCTACTCTACCTAAAGATACTAGCGCCCATACGCTACTCTAGTGTATAATAGTAGCGCCCATATCCTAATATACACTACTCCTTCTCAGCATAGTAGTGCTCAACATTTTAAACTCGATGAGCGTTAGTTGGTAAGCTCTAAAGTAGCGCTCTATACGCTACTTCACTGAAAAATAGTCGCATACATATCAAAAGATGATTAAAAAAAATTAATTTTCTCGAGGAGGATTAGTTGCTGGTAGTTTCCCAACTCCCCCAACTTCCTCCATAACCATACATCGACCTGGACTACTTCTCTAATCTTATAAATACAAAGAAGACTAAAGAGAAAGGTTAGATGCATTAATGGAGAAACTTTGAGACATAGAGATCTAAAGAAGAAGCTTGCATTGGAGGAGTTGATGCTGAAGATATCCAAGCCAGAGAAGAGCAAGAGCCCAGAATCAAGTTGCAGGAGCCTGTCATAGAGTCAGGTATACTTGTACATCAATTTACTTTTGACAATAAAGGTTGAAGTGTCTTTCTTGTTCCAACTTAAATGTGTTATGAAATAACATCTTAATTTGGATTTGTTTTGGTCAATATTGAATGTTAAACATTGTTTTTGTTTCTTTCAAGCTTTATATATTGTCCAAGACGCTTTGAGAAAGGTATTGTTATTGCAGGTTTACTGAAAGGAAGGTGGATTCGAAGGTTGAGCACAAGATCAAGCAAAGGCTAGGATCAAACTTCGATTGAAAGGTGTGTTCTCAAGATCCATAACTTATTTCTTTTCGTAAATATCTTTGTAATATCATCAATACACTTACCTGTCACCCCAACCAAGTTGATAGCATTAGTTTCCTTGCTATAGGGTAGATTTTCCCGCCAACAGACTGGCGACTCCGATGGGGAAAGTTGAGTTTTTTCTCTAGGAAACCTTGTTCTTGTTTGTCTTCCCAGAATTGTTTTGACTTCTTTGATGTGTTGAGAAACCCTGTAGGTATCCCCTGCCTGTTTCTTACTGCTTCCATCAGTCTTTTTGTATCCTTCAGAGTCAGTTTTTTAAACCTTTAAGATATGAGCACTACTTTGGTGTGCATACAGTAGCACCCATACGCTACTGTGCCATACATACAGTAGCGCCTATCTCTGTAAGGGCACGAGTTTCCCTACTGCACAGTAGGGTACACTTTCTGAAGCATTTTGTTTTTGGTCTGCTTGAGTTTTTAGCCTTTTGGTGGTTTGTTGACTTTGCTTTTAGGTCTCCTTGACTAGTGTATGAGGTTTTTAACTTTTGTTTAAGTCATAGAACCTTTTCTTTGAGTTTTTTCCATCTTTTGAATCGCTTGTTTACCTTTGGAACGTTTGGACAATTTATGACTTTTTTGGAAGACTAGGTTGTGTTTTGTGGTGAGCACTTCCACTTTTTTAGGCCCTGACTACATGTTGCTAGTTTACAAACCTGCATACTCTTGTATCTACTGTTTGTGGCAACGTTTGTCTGCTCTTTACTCATCCTATCCTTTGTTTTAGGATTTGGTCCGTTTTAGAGCCTCTAGGGTGTCCTCCGATTTGGTTGATTTCCATTCTTCCTGGACTTATTGTCTTTTTCTGGTTGCAAGTGCATTTAAACTGTTGTAGGCTGATTAAGCTCTCAGTTCTTTGTGTTAGTAGGGTAGTGGGCAGCTTGCTTGTCTACTTTTTTCTTGGCATAGTGGTCTTGCTAGGGCTAGATACTTTAGTTCAGTCCTTTTGTATCTTTCTCCATTGTTTTCTCCCACTTTGTTCCCGAGTTTAGAGGCTTTTTCTTTGCAAAAAACCTGTAGATCAAGTCTTTTTTGAGCTAGTGTCTTGACAGCTATAAGCTTAGGAACTTTTTAGCCATACTTACACAGATTGCACATAAGTTTTATTTTGCTTGCCATCTTTATAGTTCTTTTTCGCTTATAGAAAAAGCAAAAAAAAAAAAATTGGTAGTTTAAGTTTAATAAGACTTATTTTTGTTGTGACAAGATAGCATAGGATATTTTGTACAATTCCAAAAAGAAAACAAAAAAATTTTTTAGTAGATTTACTCAGATTTTCAGTTTTGGAAAGAAGTAAATGAAAAAATGAAAAGAGCTTTGTTGTAGAAAGTTTTGATTTTATTGCACTTTTGTTTCTTTGTTGTAACCATGCCACACAAAAGCACTACCCATTTTGAGTAATAACAACCCTAAAAAATATTTTAATAATATAAACTAGAAACAATTTTTCTTTTTTAGGGATACACTACACCAACTAGTCTTGGTTAGGATCTTGAGTTTAAATCACCTTAAACCACTCAAGATCACACATTACGCAAAAATCGTAGTGAGACTATCACAGGTAAATCCATTTCACTCAAAACTTGCCTGGGATCTATGCAGTAGGTCATTGCGATATCAGATTGTTGGGAATACTCCTCCTAATTTCTGTTCGAGCATACACCAGGATTGGATTGCATATTGGGGACTCTTTTGAGTTTTGGGCTTAGTTACCCTGCCCACGCTTTCTGATTCGACCGGTGACTGTTCCCCCAGGAGTTTTCGGTGTTGTGGTATCCTTAGTATCTTACTCTAGGTTCATACACAAGTGACAACAGAGGGTATATCTGTTGTACCTAAGACATACGTGGGAGGAAATCCCTTGCAGGTCTTTGGGAGGGCGGTTGGGTGATTCCAGCGCTTGCACCCTTAGTCATTGTATTGTGGACCCTGGGTAATTATCTTTCTTCCTTCGTTGATCTATTCTGGGCCCTCATCATCCCAAACTCTTCTTCGAAAGGCATCTTTGTTTGCCTGGTTTGTATACTTAGGACTTTTTAGTTGGCGTGTTGTTTGCCCCCTAGTTGTAGTGGCCACTAGTTTCTAGTCTGTTATTTTATATTTATAATCACGGAGAATCAAGAGCTTCGTAGATCGAGGAGGTTTCAAAACCTTCCACCACTTAGAACAGATCCTTTACAGCCAACTAGACGACACTGGGTAAACCCTGGCATTTCTTCAGAAACTACTCCTGAAACAAAATTTCCTGAGGAAATTCTTACAACAGAAAACCTTGAAATAGAGGTTCTTGAGGAACCACTACTAGGTAACCCAAATCAGCGACACTTTAGTTCAGTTGAGGTTGAAGATCTTACATCTGTGGAGTATAGCACTCCTTTCAATCCTCCGTTGACCAATACTAGAATTCCGCTTCTGTCACCTGTTGGTTTCCAGCAGCCCCATTTCAGTGCAGATAATTCCTTGCCCGAACATCTGATGTCTACTTTAGGAGGTGAACAGGGGGTTCCCCAAACTTCCACTTTAGGTATGAACACTAACACAGTAAATCCTTCTTTTACTGTTACACCAAGTCAGGCACAAACCACATCTGTGTCTACTCCGTCTTTCAGTTTCAATACTGGTACATTAGGTATGCCAAGTTCAACAACGATGGCATCTATTCCTACACCTACTGTTGGACCTAGTAGTACAGCCAACTTTGTACCACCTCCTGCTTCTCAACCGTTATATCAGATACCTAGTACTTGGATTTCCATACCTGTTGTAGGACCAAGTGCTTCTGCAACCGTGTCGGTCATTAGTACCATGACTGCACTATCTACATCAGCTTCCACTGGTTTCAATACCTTTGCAAGCCCTAACATAAATCAATGTAGTATGCCTGCAGGTAATGTCCCTTTTTCCTTATTCTCAGGGGGGGTAATATTTTTAACCAGCAATATGGTGGGGCTAATACCCAGCCACAGTGGACGAACCCATAGAGCACTAATCCGCTTTCATATGGGTGGGGAAATTTTAATAACTCTTTCGTGCAACAACAATTGGTAGGGGGAAACCCCTACCAACAAGTAGCTGGGGGCAACCCTTATAAACAAATGGTAGGTGGAAACCCCTATCAGCATATGGCCGGGGCAACCCTTCTCAAGAGATGGTTGGAGGCAACCCCTACCAGTAGACGGATGGGGGCAACCCCTACCAACAGTTCATGGGTCAAACTATGGGTAGTTCCCCTTTTGCAACCCCAACTTATCAAGTACCGTCTTACCGGCCTCGTATACCATTTCTGGCAACTTTAAATTTGCCAGATCCTTCCAAACTGACCAATGATCCAGTGTGTCATAATGCTACATGGCCATCAGTTCCCACCAAGTTACCTTCAGACATTCCAAAGTTCGAAGGAAAAGCAGGTGAAGACCTTGGTGACCATGTCACTACTTTCCACTTATGGTGTTCCTCGAATTCTTTAAATGAAGACTCCATTAGATTGAGATTGTTCCAAAGGACCTTAACCGGTGTTGCAGCTAAATGGTACATTGAGTTACCTGCAGCCAGATTCTCTAGTTTTGGGGATCTTGCAATCGTCTTTTTGAATCACTTCCAGCTTCCTGTTCGGTATGATGCCAGAACAAACCTTTTGTCTACATTTAGGAAAAATAAAGCCACTCATTTATCTGACTACATTCGGGAGTGGCGAAGACGGAAGAGGCTCATTAAGGCCAACATACCTCCAGAGTTCCTTCTTGAGTGGTATTTGAAATCACTCCTTCCTTATATTTCTAAGGAAGTAGCTACATCTGGAGTATCTAATGAGGAAGAATCCATCCTACGGACCCAGCAGTTAGATCTCGTTTATGTGCAATCTAGGTTACTGTATGAGATCATGCCTGATGCACCGCGATCGAATACCGATCCGAGTAGACCGAAACCTAGACCACATGCTGACGGCATAGTGGGTTCAGTTGACTCTGCAACTTTCGAAGCACTGACCAAACAGGTTCATGCCTTATCAGTCAAACAATTGACTGCAGATGTTTCTTCCGTCACAACCTCTCCTTCTACTTCTGAGCCTGTCAATCAGGTTCAGAACAATCAAAAGGGCCCTCGGCATCCCAATAACAAAAAGAAGGGAAAGAAAGTAGAGGGGAACCAACAAAATCCCAAAAAAGAGAATGCCGAAGAGGGTAACAAAGAGGAAAAGAAGGTTAAGTTCCCTTGTAAACTTTGCAAGCAGAACCACCTTACTCACCAATGCCCTCTGCTTGAAGAATCCCAGAAGCTCTTAAGAGAAAAGAAGTCTGTCGTCCTGAAAGATCCATTCCCTAAAGGGTAGGGCTCAACTTCTGGCACCTCCAAAACTGGGGGCACTACACATGCTACGGTTGATCAAACTTTTATCAACATGGTTAATTCGGATGCACTCTTGCAAACGAGAGCCAGGAACTATACCCCGGACGCACAGAAAAAGGATAAGGAGATTCCATAATCCTCCACTCCACTTCACATACCTATGGACCCAATGCCCAAGATTCCGAAAGGTGTCTTGAAGCGGGCATCGCACAATCCCAACACACGGGCTGCTTCAAACTACAATGTGGTTGAAGATTTAGCCCAGACCCCTTGTGCCATGTCTACTTTAGAAGTCTTGCAAAGTTGTCCTTTATAATGGAATGCACTTCTGGCAGCTATTGGGAGTATGGAATCCTCTAACATGTCTGCGCAATTTGATATGACTGATGTCAAATACCGGTTGCCCTACCACGTTGCCCTTCAGATTGAATTCGTTCATGGTCCAATGACCATCAGACGAGCTGTTGTAGATGAAAGCGCGTCGACTTGTGTAATGTCAATTTCCTGTTGGAAAGCTCTAGGTTCTCTTGAGTTAGCCCTTCTAACACACTACTTACTGCATTTGATGGCAGAACTTTCCGTCCACATGGAGTTTTTCCATCATTTGATGTCACTTTGGCCAGTAAGACAGTTGCTATTGAAGTAGAAGTTATGGACGCTCCGCTTGATTACAATATGTTATTGGGCAGGAGTTGGACATATGCCATGCGAGCTATTGCATCGGCAGTTTTTGGAGTTGTTATGTTCCCATTTGAAGGTAAGATCGTTACAGTCGATCAAGTTTCTTTCACCCAGAGAAACAACCAAACTTCTTCAGAGACCACAGTTCCATTGATTGATCAAACCACCCCGGTTGGCGAGAGTTTAGGAGCAGGAATTTATGGGTCACTAATTGGCACTTTTGACCTACCGGCTCCTACCTTATTCGTTGGTACTGAGGGATGTTCATCATCTAAAACTTCCATGGTTAGTTTAACAACTGATTCTGGGTTTCTCCCAACTAATACAAACCCCTCCGTGCCCACCCCTGTTGTAGAAGTTACCCACTTGGATTCTTATCAAACTACAATAGAACATATGTTGACTCCATTGGTGTCTGTCGAGTCAAACATATATTGTACCACTACTCAGACACCAGACCCGACCCACTCTCTTAACAGTTCAGATACTACTTTACCTTCTGAGGAAGAAATGTTAGAAGCCACGACCGACCAGGACCATCCTCGTGAACATATAGATCCCGGGTCCTTCTTGTTTCCTTTTCCTAACTTGTTAGAGAGAGGTGAATTTTGTCCAACACCCAGTGAAAATATGAATTCCACTTCTTCACAAATTGGTCTTGTTGAAGGGAATAGATTGCATACCTCGCTGGTAAACATTTTCACTGGGGTAAACAGAAACATTCTTTTTGAAATGGGCTATTGTCTCGATGAAATCATTCCGTATACCAATCTTTTCCGTGATTTCCATAACACCTTTGCCCAACCTCACGAGGAGGATCCAGGCATTGACCCTACCTGAAGAAGTATTGCGCTTAGGCTGAAGTACTTTTTCTTGTAACATAGCTGTATATTTTTGTAGAGCTAGTTTTTGTTATACTCGTTAGGTAATCTTATGTGTGTTTTTCGTTTCGTGTACTAGATGTCAACCGAACATTTCTTAGGATTTGCTAATGGCTCCAGTCGCCACACCTGTCAGTTGGCTGCAGCAGCTTGGGTCATTTATTCACCCGCTGACCAACTTGTCTCTTCGGGGGGGGTTTGTTTGGGTCCTACCACGAATAATGTGGCTGAATACAGTGCAGTTATAGAACTTCTCCGAGATGCTCTCAGTCATGGAATTTCACATTTGGAGGTAAGGCTTGACTCATAATTAATTGTATTTCAGTTAATAGGTGTCTATCAGATTAGGGATCCTGGATTGCTATGTAAGTTTCTACGAGTTAGACTTTTGGAAAGACAATTTCATTCTATTAGATATGAACACATTCCAAGAATTTTAAACACATTAGCTGATTCATTAGCAAACTATGTGTTAGACTGGCATTTGCATCATACACTTTCATAAACAACATTGCACGCATAAAATTTAAACACATACACATGTAAATAACCGATACTGTATATAGCCGATACCGTATCAAAAAAAATATGAGTTTTGAGTCACAAGTCTATCAAGTCAAGTCATAAAAGTACAAAAACTGGGCATAGTAGCCCCAAAAATATATACATAGAATATATCTCTCTCCTATGGAGAAGGAGGGACATCATCATCATCTACTGCATTGCGATAGCATATGACTATCCTAGTGATATTCTGCAGCAACCTAAGCCGTGCTGGGGGCACCCCAACAACATCTTCCTACATATCCATAGGTTCCTGATCCATATGGCATGTAGGAACTTCGTGAGTCAACCGACTTATTTTTCTCTCCAGGGTCCCCAACATAGCATCTGCTACAACAATATCAGCTGGCCTCACAAATATGGTAGCATGTCCCTCAGGATGAACATGCCTAACATCTGCATGTGACACTTGATTAGAACTTCAAAATTCATTTATAAAAATCAAATACTTGAAAAAGTTTGAAAAAATTAAATAAATTCTCAAAATTTAAAACATACCAATATCTCCCTAGGCTCCACCTGGAGGAAGCACCAGTTTTGGATCATGACGGAAATCCAATCCAGCATATGGAAACTGCTCGAAAGCGGGCACTTGCCTCTCCCACCACCCCCAGAAATCATCAGTATGATAACAATAGTGACTTTCCCCACCACCCTGCTGGAGGAATATGTCACCCCAACGGCCAATTCTGGGCTCACGGGTGTTAACTTGAGGTAGAGGCATCCCCAAACTGATAGCAGGAATCCTTTCAAAGAAGAAAGTACACAAAATACTACCGTACCCAAAATTATTCATTGTGCCGGATTTGCAACCTGTCAATTGAGATTTCATGTTTGCTAGTAAACTAGTACACCAATCATAGACATGACCATGTAGGCATTGACACCAATATGTATAGAGTGCCTGGAAGCTAAGTGTTGTGAAGCACTACCTGCTACTCGGTTGATCATGCTCACTATCACTTTCAAAGGGAGACCGTCAATAGTTGAAATCAAGACTTGGCTTCTCGATTTCTTAGCTCCGACAACACAATATGTATTCACGTACTCTTGCATAGATCTTACATCCACATGAGAAAACCCTTTCAGGTTGATTATATCTCCTCTCCGTGAGAGACCAGTAATAAAATATATGTCACCAACAGTAAGCTCCAGATTTTTCCCACAGATGACAAAGGTATTAGTATCCACATCCCAGTACTGAATAAGTCTTCGAAACAGTTTGTTTAAAGCCCTCATGTTTATGGTTCGGTAAAACTTCAACAAACTGCATCTTCGGAGAGCGTGGAGGGTGGCCGGATCTTGCATGGCCAACCTATCCATGTCCTCATGCTCCCTCTCCCTCCATTGAAGGACCATCCTGCACAAAAAATCAAAATTTTTTGAGTCTCGGTGCTTGTATGTAGGTTTTCAAGAGTGTACGCTACTGTGTATACTACACAGTCATGTATGGGCACTACTTTGCTTTAGCATAGTAGCGCCCATCATGTTTACACGCTACTGTTATGGTTACACAGTAGCGCCCACGCAGCAACACTTGTGAGCATCACGTTGCAAGCTATTTTTTGCTCAAAAAATGAAAACTAAACCATGAAATTGCAAGTTGGGTGAATTCTAACTTACTTGGTGGAGGAATAACGACGTTTGGATGCTTGGTTTGATCGCCACGGAGATTTGAAATTTGCAAAAGGTTGCCCCAATCTTTGCCCTACAAAACAAATTGAAAATTGATTTTTAAAATGAAATTACATATATGAATTGGATTTTGATTTTTACCCACCATTGCTAATTTTCTATAGTTTCAAAACTTTAAAAAAATCCCTAATTAATCAATTGAAACACACAATATGGTCCAATACTAATCCAAGCTCAATTTTCATTTAATTTTTGTTGGATTCGTCTCCTAAGTTTAAAAATTCTTGATGATAGACCTTGTCAACTAGCTAAATATTTTAAATTCATATATCATTCGAGATTGTTGCCACATCGACTAATATTTTGTTGAAGACCTAGTTTTGGAAGAATATGAAGCTATGATCCTAGAAGATGACCTTTAAGTCATTTTAAGCTCTTGTTTGGACTATTTAAACCTAAACAAGATTGCCGAGCAAGCTTGTCCTCTTCAAGCTCGTTAAAGTAATCGAAGGCTCATCCACTCAGGTATAGAATTACCCCTTTTCCGGGCCTAGGTGGATTAACTACAGAAAAGGTATACTTTAGGTATACTCCTGTATGCGCTAGAAGAGTTCTTCTTCCATTGTTTTATACTTTTTCAGGGGAGGAGACTAACTGCACGAAAAAGGACCTTTTGGAGCCTTTCTTTAGGGTTTTGAGGCTCTCTAAACATGAAAATACCAAGCGAGCATACACCTACTCGGGGTCGATGTGAAATCCACGAGAGGGTAAATAGAGGACTGTTTAAGTTTTTCAACTCTATAAACAAGAAAACACCGCTGAGCACAGACCAATATGGGCTCGATATAAAATCCACGGATAGGTGAAAAGAGGATTGCTTAAGTTTTTCAGACTCTATAAACAGGAAAACACCGGCGAGCATTAATCTGCTTGGGCTTGATACTAAAATCCACGAGCAGATATATGGAGTTATTGTTTAAGTTTTTCAGACTCCTTAAAATTGAAAACACTGGCGAGCAAGAACAGATCTCAGCTCGATATTAAAATCCGGAGATCAGTAAATATAGAGTAATCTTCTATCTCTTCTTCGAACTCTATAAATAATGAAGAAGGTCCTGAGTCTTCCTCCCATGGGCTCGTTAAACTATTTACATGGTTGGATCTATTGAGTTTTCATTCTTTCTTGGACTCATTAAAACAACAAGAAGGGTATTCTTTTATCTAAAAAGAATAAGGGACGGGAAAGACATATCATATCTTCACTGTCAAAGGAAGTTCAATCAAGTTCTATCCTTGAACACAGCACCTACTTGAGTCTATCTTGTCGGTTGGGTTTAGTTTTTGACCTCAGGATGAACCTTTCCTCCGAGTTATTTACTCCCCCGGTTGGTTATTCTTCCAACCATATGGAGGGTCTGCTAATGTCTCTTACATTTCAGACTTATTATTTACCCCATTATGTCAGAAACTGCCTGAGTCACTTTGTGTCGTGCTCAATGTTCAAGGATATACCCTGTGTCAGCCATTCTGCAGTTTACCTTGACCTCATGTGTTGGCCTTCCTAGTGTCAGTCTTGTTTCATATTATTCCATATCAGCTCTTACCAGTTGAGTGTTCCTCGAGTTGGATGATGGAGGATGTCTTAAGGCCTCCCTTCCAACGGACTTCTTCCCATCGACATCAACTCATTATTCTAGGATTGAAGTTTAGAGTTTCGGTTAGTACCTTGGAGATTGCATTCACCAGTGGCAATTTTCCTCGCTATTGAATGATGAGAATACATCAATGTCTCTTCTTCGACAGGATTCCCAAGTGTTCGAATCCAAGTCCATTTGTTCACACTTGGCTGATCGTACTTGGTACCTTGGACCCCATCGTCATTATCAGTGGAAGTCCTCGTGTTTGTTAACGGTATACATCAATGACCGGTAATCAAACGATACCCCCCATGTTCGACTGTCAGCTCATCTATTCACATGGTTAGGGTTTGTACCTAGAGTTGTTTTGGATGAAGACCTTGGGATTTTGGATGACATTACCTCATTTTGTTATCACCCAAGTTGCGCAAGACTGAGCCTCACTTATATTCGGCTCTCCATGAGACATAGATCCATTTTGTTGTTATGGCTATGATCTCTTAGTTTGACATGGATCCACGCTTGTATTCCAAGTGGCCATGCTTTATATACATCTCCTTGTTATGTATCGGAGATCATGTTGTATCACACTGCACATCTATATGATGTCAAAGTTGTAATTGCTAGCTGACCTTGATCTTTGTTGCAAGTGTTCTTGTGACTTGTTTTCTGTGGTTCTTTGCTCCTCCTCTGGCTTTGGATTATAATGTATTTCGGCCATCGTTTCCCTCTGACCTCACACATTAGGGGGCATCTGTTATAGGTCAAAATGGCACCTCTCTGTCCATGATCACCTTGAGCTGTTGATCACACAAAATGACAACTTGGATGGAGGAGCATGTTGACCTTAGATGATACTTTGACTCGCCCCATTTCCTGACATTACTGAAAAAAACCACAAAAAATATCATTTTGAGATATGAGCGCTACTCTACCTAAAGAGAATAGCGCCCATACGCTACTCCAGTGTATAATAGTAGCACCCATATCCTAATATACGCTACTCCTTCTAAGCATAGTAGCGCTCAACATTTTAAACTCGATGAGCGCTAGTTGGTAAGCTCTAAAGTAGCGCTCTATACGCTACTTCATTGAACAATAGTCGCGTACATATCAAAAGATGATTAAAAAATAATTAATTTTCTCGAGGAGGATTACTTGTTGGTAGTTTCCCAACTCCCCCAACTTCCTCCATAACCATACATCGACCTGAACTACTTCTCTAATCTTATAAATACAAAGAAGACTAAAGAGAAAGGTTAGATAGATTAATGGAGAAACTTTGAGACATAGAGATCTAAAGAAGAAGCTTGCATTGGAGGAGTTGATGCTGAAGATATCCAAGCCAGAGAAGAGCAAGAGCCCAGAGTCAAGTTGTAGGAACCTGTCATAGAGTCAGGTATACTTGTACATCAATTTACATTTGACAATAACGGTTGAAATGTCTTTCTTGTTCCAACTTAAATGTGTTCTGAAATAACATCTTAATTTGGATTTGTTTTGGTCAATATTGAATGTTAAAAATTGTTTTTGTTTCTTTCAAGCTTTATATATTGTCCAAGACGCTTTGAGAAAGGTATTTTTATTGCATGTTTACTGAAAGGAAGGTGGATTCGAAGGTTGAGCACAAGATCAAGCAAAGGCTAGGATCGAACTTCGATTGAAAGGTGTGTTCTCAAGATCCATAACTTATTTCTTTTTGTAAATATCTTTGTAATATCATCAATACACTTACCTGTCACCCCAACCAAGTTGATAGCATTAGTTTCCTTGCTATAGGGTAGATTTGCCCGCCAACAAAGTAAAGAAGCAGAAATACACTGTGACAAGGAAGAAAAAGACAGCAAAGAAATGCAAGCAACAACATTTCAAACAGAAATAAAGGATGAATCTTGGTTGTGGAACTTCATATTTGGACATCTAAATTTTTGTGGGTTGAAGCTACTACACATGAAGGACATGGTGAAAGGATTGTCGTTGATTGAAAATATAGAAAAAAATTGTGAAGGTTGTATTTCTGGAAAACAACACAAAGAGACTTTTCCAATCGGAAACTCATATAGAGCTCGCACACCACTTAAAATTGTGCACTCTGTTATTTGTGGACTGATGCAAACATCGTCCTTCGGATGATGCACTTACCTTCTCACATTTATTGATGATTTCACAAGAAAGACCTAGGCATATTTTCTAAAACACAAATATGATGCGCTTGGTTGTTTTCAGGAGTTCAAGGCACTTGTGGAGAAGAAGAGTGGTTATAGGATCAAGATATTAAGAACATATAGAGGTGGTGAGTATGTTTCAAATGATTTCTTAAACTTCTATATAAATCATGGCATACACAGGAAATTCACTGGGCGATATACACCGCAGTAGAATGGTATCACAGAGAGGAAGAACATAACCATTATGGAGATGGCACGCAGTATGTTGGCATCCATGCATCTGTCAATTGAATACTAGGATGAGGCAGTGGCAATTGCTGTATACATCATGAGTTGATGTCTGACAAAGAGTGTGAAGAAAAAAGTTCCGTAGGAAGCTTGGACGAGTATGAAACATAGTGTTTCGCATTTAAATGTTTTTTGTTGTGTAACATACGCACATGTTCCAGATGAGCTAAGAAGGAAATTAGACCATAAAGGCTGTTGGTCACCCTATATGCTAATTAATTACAACCAACACATAGGAAGCTCAATATAAATTGTCAACCCAAGGAAGTCTTTTATTTCAATTGAAATACGCACAATCTATGCATAAACAATTCAAGTAGTTGATTGAGTAAAATGGAGATAAACTATCCTACCTATCTTCTTAGCCAAACTCATTCCATGAATAAAACTAATCTAACTTATACATCTAATAATTCAAAGTGCAATTATCTTCCTATAGAAATCAACCCAACAATTACTAATCTAAGAATAGAAATGAACTAGATTACTTTTGCAAGATGTTAAATCCTATAATTATCAAACTACAATATTCAATCTTTACCAAAACGATTCATCTAGAAGCTACTGTAACTCAATAACAATCTACCTAATCTAATGAATTTAATAAATATACAATAGCAACTAGAATTAGAAATAAGCTTGAACTCTAAATTGATAAATATTGGAAATCCTAGGAAGCATAAATTACTGAAAGGAATTGAAACTGAGCTTGGCTGTAATAGCTAATTCTAACACACCATGCATCAATTAAACTAACCTACACAGTCGACTATCACACCACACAACATGAAATAAATTAAACTACATACTTAACTCGACAATCTTTGTGAGAAGGCGGGCCCTGGCCTTCTAACAGAGACGCTGTGAACTACCACAAATTAAAGCTTTCTATGTTCATGGAGAGGGACCATCCCCTCCCTGGACTGAGCAATGTATTTCTTCCATTTATCTAGCTCAATATTTAGTGAGAAAAGCTTTTTCTCCAGTCACTGAATCCTTATATCCTCCACATCTTTTTCATCATCAGAATCTGAATTAATGATGCCTTGAGATAGTAGCATTCTTACCTCATCACCAGATGTTCCAACTTTCCCAATTTGGATTTGAAGTGTAGCAGCCTCCTCTTCCATTGGTGTTGTAGTGACCTCTACTTGTGTTGCAATCTCAGCAGCTAATTTTGGGGATGCTGGTTCTTGTGTGACAATACCCTGTCTCTTCAATTCTACCTCAGCAACATTGGTTTGAGTTGCAGTCTCAACAAACATTTTTAAGGACACTACTTCTTGTGTAACAATGTCTTCTACTTGTCCCTCAATATCAACAATTTCTATCTGAGTTGCAACTTCACTAAAAAATTTCAGGGATGCTCGTTCTTTTGTAACAACACCCTATTCACTTATTTATTCAAATTATTGAGGTTGTTCTTGAATTTGTTGGTTGTGGAGCCATATCTTCTAGTCTCATAGATGATATTGCATCAGTCGTGTTTGTACCCCATTTTTATACGATATGTAGGTGGACTGTACAGTCACCCCAGCGGGGGGGGTGGGGGGGCATCGCCCCCCCACGGGGTTCCAGGGGGGACCATCCCCCCTGGCTGGGGGGTCCGGGGGCCAGTGGTCCCTTGGCGGGGGTTCGAGGGAAACACCCCCGAAGAAAATTTTTGGGGCTGTTTTTGCCAGCTGTTTTGCAGGCCCATGGTTTTGGGTATCCCATGGTATTTTCCCATTGTATTTCCCTTATAAAATAAAGACATTGTAATACGGCTAGGTATGATGATGTATTAGGTTTTATGCATTGTAAAGATCTCTGAGATTAGGAGAGAGACTGTGAAACAGAGAAGAGGAAGTGTAGCGGTTGTGCTGTAGGTTATATCCCTTCACCTTGCTGGACGGTAATAATAATAAGGACTAGCAAATTCAGTGTGGACGTAGCCCAAGTTGGGTGAACCACGATATATCTGTGTCTCTCTTGTAATGTATATGTGTGATTATATTTGCATTTTTGTTTATTGTTATTGCTTTGCGATCCTATTTTTCTAACAATTGGTATCAGAGCCAAAGGTCTATTTTGTAGTTAAACCCGCAGGAAGCTAGGGTTTCTGGTTCGAGTGGGAGCAATGGAAGAAGAAGGAAAGTTTAAGGTCGAGAAGTTTAACGGCCAGAACTTCGGGTTATGGAAGATGCAAATGGAGGACTATCTGTACCAGAAGGATCTATTCCTACCGTTGGGAGAAAAAGCAAAGCAGTCGACGGCTATGAAGGACAAAGAATGCGAGGTTCTTGATAGAAAGGCTCTGGGAACAATACGGTTGAGCTTGGCTTCGTCAGTGGCTTTCAATATCTCAAAAGAAATGACAACAGAGGGTTTGATGAGCACATTGGGTAAGCTGTATGAAAAATCCTCGGCCTCCAACAAGGTATTTCTAATGAAGCATTTATTTAATATGAAGATGTTTGAAGGTGGATCTGTTACTGATCATTTAAATGAGTTTAATACGGTTACAAATCAGCTAAGTTCTGTAAGTGTGAACTTTGATGATGAGTTTAGGGCTCTTCTAATCTTGTGTTCATTACCAGAAAGATGGAATAGCTTGGTCATGGATGTAAGTAACTCTGTCTCTGGTTCAAACACCTTGAAATTTAATGATGTTATTGGTGTTATTCTTAGCGAGGAAATGCGAAGAAAAAGCACAGGTGAGACATCAGGTAATGCATTGACCATGGAGAGCAGGGGAAGACAAAAGGAGAGAGGAAAGAGCTAAGGTAATCGTGGAAAGTCTAAAATGCGCAGATCCAAGTCTAGACTGGGAAATATAGAGTGTTGGAACTGTGGAAAGAAAGGACATCTGAAGAAAGACTGCAAATCTCTAAAGAAGAAAGGAGATGCACAGAAGGAGACTACCCAAGAAGCAAATGTAGCAGGTGATGTGTTACAAGATGCTTTGATTCTTGCATTAGATAATACTAGTGATTATTGGGGATAATACTAGTGATTATTGGGTAGTAGATTCAGGAGCTTCATGTCATGCTACACCCCACAGGAAGTACTTTCATGAGTATGTTCCTGGCGACTTTGGACATGTTTTATTGGGTGATGATGAGCCATGTAAAATTGTTGGTATGGGTAAGGTATGGATAAAAGTTAAGAATGGAACTGATTGGTTGTTGAAAGAAGTTAGGCATATTCCTACTATGAAAAGAAATCTAATCTCAACAGGGTAGTTGGGAGATGGCGGCTGTCTATCTACGTTCGGAGAAAAGTGGTGGAAGATCACTAAAGGATCAACGGTGATAGCAAAAGGAGACAGAGTAGGTACGTTGTATTTATGTCCTCATAATACTGACCATTCTATCTCTTTAGCTTCCACATGAACAGATACAACATTGTGGCATCATAGGCTTGGCCACATGAGTGAGAAGGGGATGCAGATTCTCCACTCAAGAAAGTCGCTGCCGGATTTGACGCAGGTAAGTTTGGAATTCTGTGAAAACTGTGTTTATGGAAAACAGAAGAGAGTCAGATTTCTCAGGGTTGGGAAATAGAAGAAGAATGAAAAATTAGAGCTTGTGCATACAGATGTATGGGGACCGGCTCAGGTACAATCTCTTGGTGTCTCTCATTATTATGTTACATTTATTGATGATGCAACTAGAAAAACTTGGGTTTATTGCATTAAACAAAAATTTTATGTGTTTGCTACTTTTAAGAAGTGGAAATCTTTGGTTGAGAATGAGACAGGAAAAAAATTGAAGTGTCTCAGATCTGATAATGGAGGTGAGTACTGCGGCAAGGAGTTTGACAGTTACTGTTCATACCATGGGATTCGTAGAGAGAAGATAGTCCCAGGAACACCACAGGAAAATGGTGTGTCAGAAAGGATGAACAGAATGATCATGGAGCGTGCAAGGTGTATGAGACTGCATGCAGGGTTGCCCTTACAGTTTTGGGCGGATGCTGTAAATACTACTATTTATTTAATAAACAGAGGACCTTCAAGTGCTTTGGATGGTGGTATTCCAGAGGAAGCATGGACAGATAAAAAGGTAAACTACTCATTTCTGAGAACGTTTGGTTGTGAAGCATTTGTCCATATTGATAAAGAAAATAGAACAAAGCTTGAAGCTAAATCCAAGAAATGTACCTTTATTGGATATGGGGTTGATGAATTTGGTTATCGTTTATGGGATTATGAAAATAACAAAATCATCAGGAGTAGAGATGTGATATTCAATGAAAAGGTCATGTATAAAGATCAGTTGCAGGGAAAGAAACAGGAAAAGGAAAACACAGAGTACATAGTGCTTGATGAAATTAAAGAAAATGAAGTTCCGAAGGTGCCAGAAAATCAAGAGCAGCAGAAAGTACCTGAAACTCCTGCAACTGTAAGAAGATCTACTAGGTTAAGTAGACTCCCTGAACGATACTCTCCTTCAATGTATTATTTATTGATGATTGATTTTGGTGAACCAGAATGTTATGAAGAAGCAATGCAGGTGGAAACTGGAAAGAAGTGGGAGCAAGGCATAAATGAGGAGATGGACTCATTGGTAGGAAACCAGACATGGGATTTGGTTTAGTTTCCTACTAGTAAAATAGCATTGCAAAACAAATGGATTTACAGGTTGAAGGAAGAAGAAGGAGGTAAGAAGCGGTACAAGGCCAGACTTGTTGTAAAGGGGTTTGCACAGAAGAAAGGTATAGATTTTGATGAAATATTTTCTCCTGTTGTTAAGATGACTTCAATTAGGACTATCTTAAGTCTAGTGGCGGTAGAAGATTTGCATCTTGAACAGTTAGATGTAAAAACAACCTTCCTCCATGGGGATTTGGAGGAAGAAATATATATGCAGCAGCCACAAGGGTATGAGGTCAAAGGTAAGGAGGATCTGGTATGCAGGCTGAAAAAGAGCTTGTATGGCTTGAAGCAAGCTCCAAGGCAGTGGTATCTAAAGTTTGACAGGTTTATGACAGAACAAGGTTATAGTAGATGTCATTCTGACCATTGCGTTTATTTCAACAAGCTAGACAATGGAAGATATATTATCTTATTATTGTATGTGGATGACATGCTTGTTGCAGGGTCTGACATGCGGGATATAAATGCATTCAAAAGGAAGCTAGCTAATTCATTTGCGATGAAGGATTTGGGTGCTGCAAAGCAAATCCTTGGTATGAGAATAACGAGAGATATGAAAAATCGCAAATTGACATTGTCTCAAAGTGAGTACATACAAAAGGTGTTGGAGAGGTTCAGAATGCAGAATGCAAAACCTGTAAGTACACCTTTGGCTAGCCATTTCAGTCTAAGTAAGGAAATGTGTCCCAAGACACAAGAAGAGACAGATTACATGTCCAAGATTCCCTATCAATCAGCAGTTGGCAGCTTGATGTATGCCATGGTGTGCACAAGACCAAATATTGCACATGCAGTGGGATTTGTGAGCAGATATATGAACAATCCAGGTAAAGAACATTTGAAGGCAGTACAGTGGATTCTCAGGTATTTGAGAGGTACTACAACTGAGGCATTATGTTTTGGAGGTTCCGACACTGTTCTACAGGGATATGTTGATGCAAATATGGCAGGTGACAAGGATAGCAGGTGGAGCACCACAGGGTATGTGTTTATTGTAGGTGGAACAGCAGTAAGCTAGATTTCAAAACTACAGAAGGTTGTTGCACTTTCAACAACAGAAGTAGAGTATGTTTCCATTACAGAGGCTAGTAAAGAGATGATTTGGTTGCAGAGGTTTATGGAGGAAGTGGGTAAGAAGCAGAAGGATAGCAGATTGTATAGTGACAGCCAGAGTGCCATTCACCTTGCAAAGAACTCAGCATTCCATTCCAGGACTAAACATATACAGCTCAAGTACCATTTCATACGCTCTGTTCTAGAAGATGAACTGTTAAAGCTGAAAACGATACATACTAGCCAGAATCTTGCAGACATGTTCACAAAGGTAGTGACCAGAGAGAAACTGAGTTCGTGCTTGGTTTCAGTTGACCTTCTAGCATGAAGGTGAAGAGGAGAAATTTGCCAAGTCCAAGTCCAGCAAGTGCAGCAGTGGTGGAGTTGTTGTGATCAGTCTCCAAGTGGGAGATTGTTGGTTGTGGAGCCAGATATTCTAGTCTCATAGATGATATTGTATTAGTCGTGTTTGTACCCCAATTTTATATGATATGTAGGTGGATTGTATAGTCACCCCAGCGGGGGGGTGTGGGGGGGCATCGGCCCCCCACGGGGTTCCAGGGGGGACCATCCCCCCTGGCTAGGGGGTTTGGGGGCCAGCATTCCCTCGGTGAGGGTTCGGGGGTAGCACCCCCGAGAAATGGGGGTTCGGGGGCAACGCGCTCGAAGAAAATTTTTGGGGCTGTTTTCGCCAGCTGTTTTGTGGGCCCATGGTTTTGGGTATCCCGTGATATTTTCCCATTGTATTTCCCTTATAAAATAAAGACATTGTAATACGGCTAGGGATGATGATGTATTAGGTTTTATGCATTGTAAAGATCTCCGAGATCAGGAGAGAGACTGTAAAACAGAGAAGAGGAAGTGCAGCGGTTGTGCTGCAGGTTGTATCCCTTCACCTTGTTGGACGGTAATAATAATAAGGACTGGAAAATTCAGTGTGGATGTAGCTCAAGTTGGGTGAACCACGATATATCTGTGTCTCTCTTGTAATGTGTATGTGTGATTATATTTTCATTTCTGTTTATTGTTATTGCTTTGCGATCCTATTTTTCTAACAGAATTACCTCGACATCTTCTGAAAGATGATACTGGTCCTGGAATAGCGCAGTGTTTCCTGATGGCTGGGATTGCATTGCTTCATCCTCTCCTAAATACAGGTCATGGATTATGTCAACTTCTTCCTCATTCTCCTTCATCATCTCTACGCCAGATACACTTTCCCTTCCTTGCTTTGCTTGTACAGGCTCTTGTGCTCCCAAACCCAACACTATGACTCTATGTCCTGCTGAAAAGAATATGTTTCCACATTCTAGGCATACCATTTCTCCTTGCTCTTCATTTCCCAGAGCAGGGGATGAATTTTCTAGCAAATTTGGAGCTTCTATTAACATATTCAAATTCTTTTCTGCTTGTTTCCCAGTCACTTCCTTCCATTTCTCCAACTCATCTGGAAGTATTTGCACTTCCTCTTTTAATAGTTCATTTTCATAAAGAAGGTTTTCAACTTGAGGTTCATCCATAGCAGGTTCTTGTGTGACAGTAGGTGTTTTGGGGTTTAAAATAGGAATTTCTATGCATATCCCAATTACACATGCTGCTTAGGCTGTGGGTAATTTAATATTTGCCCTAATTGCACATGTTGTCTCTGTTGCTGCCATAGATCAAGTCCTCTTCCCTTCACAACTTTCGATGGATGATTTTCAATGCATGCTACTGCTGTAGTAGCAGCTCCGGTTCTTATCTTCTTTGCTGAAGTAGCTGTGTGACCCTTATTCCCTGACCTTTTTCTTTTCTTCTGTGACAAAGGGGTTTCCAAATTTTCAGAGAGAAAAATGAATTCCTCCTCATAAAAAATAGTTCCCTTGATTTCCGGGGAGGATGCAATATTCAACACCTCCATATTTCCTTCCTCTGCTGCCTCTTTCCTGGTACTCTTCTTCTTGCAATGCCACTTCCCTAGTTGCAGCTTCCACTATCGCAGCTTCAAGAGCTGCTCCAGCTTCAACTTCCTCCACTGAAGCTGCTAATGGCGCCATTTCCACTGCTTCATCCACCACCCTAACTGCAATTTCAATTGGTTTTGTTACTTCCCTATAAGATTTGTTGCTATTGTAAATTCTAATGTTACTACCTCATATGTCATAGCTTCCATTACCATTTCCTCTGTAGCAGGGTTCACTGCTGTCGCAGCTTCCCCCATATCTACTTCTTCTTCTCCCTCAGTCTGATATACTGCTGATACTCCATCCTCCCCCCCAACTAAATTTGAGGGAGTTTGATCCTCTTCTCCTTCTCCAATACCTCCCCAATTCTAATACAGGTTCTCTAATTACCCCGGCCCCAACGAGAAATGGTGCCCAGGTCAAATTCTGGTGTGCAAGGGCTCTTAAAATTAACAATTTAATTAAACCATGGTTGGTGACGGAAGAAACTGGATGCCGGGTTATTCTCGCATATCCAACCATGTTTTGTATGGTCTTGTAATATATTTGGGAATATTCAACCAATATATTAACTCAACTCCCAAAACTTTTATGAACTTTACTAGTAAAAATTCTGTCAATTTCTCGAACAATGCAGGAGGTAAGTGAGGGGTACTGAGGTAAGGAATGAGGATGGTGGGATGAGTATTTAATTCTAGAAAATGTATGAGGTTAGGTGCAGCAGTATTTCAGGAGATCAGATCAGATTTGTCTTATGCACAAGGTACCAGTACCATTCACTTTTCAACATAGAGCAAGTCTATGCCTACTTCGAGGCTTCCTAGGCAGCTGGCATATGCATATTGGAAAGGTGGGGATACTGGAAATTAATATCAGAGATATTAATATTCAAATGCGTTATGGCTATGTTCATGAAAGTGTTTGAGCAGATTTCGGAGATTTTATGAAGAATTGGTGTTTATGGGCTCTCCCGGGATTGTTGAGCTAGTAATTTTCCAATCTTTACAAATAGAGTCTAAAGGATTCAAAGTTCTAAATTTAAGGACTGATATGGATACTAGACTGATTTAATGATCTTCTCCAACTGCTAGAATGTAAAAATATTTCTTGAAATGGATTTGGCAGTAAAAGCGGTGAAACTAGTCTAGAAATGACATCAATCTAGCTAGTCTTGTATTTTAACTTGATAAACTACTTTTATAAACCACACAATATGTTCTGATTATTATTATAACTCTGATATGAGATGTTCCATACATAAAAACATGAAATATAGCATCAGAACATTCCTCCTTTATTTTATTTCTTGCTTCTCAAATGAGAGTGCCTCACAGGCTAATTTCTTGTTACAACAGTGGGAGAATAGAGAAGAGAAGAGAGAAGTTACTTCAGATCTGTAATGGAGGTTATTATCAGTCTATCTACTGATTATATGGTTGAACTTGCTGCATTCTGAACATGTTGGTCTTCAATGGATGCCATCTTCAACTAGTTCTCTCCTTTAGGAAAATCACCTCCAAAACTGGCTGAGGGAGAAGTAGGAGTAGGGGAAGATTAGAGATTCGATATGAAATTTGATTTCAGGAAAATAGAAGCATCTAATGTCTATAGTATTCAACTGATAGACTTCATTGGAGGTCCTGAGAACATATCTCCATAATTATCTTCTTCCACTGGTGTTCCTCCACTAAGTCTAGCTGCAAATCTCCTTCAATGGTGGCCTCCTCTTCAATCTGACATTAGATCTTCATGGCTGAAGTGTACTGAATGTTACTGGCTGTAATATTGATTTCTTGACTTGCATAACACTCTCAAGAAACTCATGGGGCCTTGAGGCACATCACCCAAGCATAACTTATTGAGGCACAACACTCAACTTGGAGGGCTCAGAGCTCTCACTCAGAAATTCCAATAATGATCAAAAGTTCTTGAATGAAGTTGGAAACATTCTTAAATAGAATTCCTGTTGACCTACTGAGCAAGTTACTTAGCTTGATGACCTATGAGAATAGGTCACCCATGACTGGACATACTTTCCTTGCTTTGCTTTGGCTTTCCTTAGTTTTTCCTCTTTTTCTGACTTTCCTTCTTTTCTAAACATTCTTGCTTTCTGGATTTATGCTGCTTTTCCTGAAATATTCCTCTTTTCTCATTTTTGGCAAAATTGTTGGACTCTAGTGCTTACTTGACTTCTACTCCAAGTAATTCCTTGATTTTCTAAGTTTGACCCACTTGACCAATTTGAATTTCCTAGCCCATTCACCAACCACTTGGCACATTTATTAGCAATAATCATTTAAATAAAATAGTACAACTCAGAAATAATTTAACTTAGCAATTCATTAACTATCAAGTAATTAATTAATTATTATGGTGCAATGCCTCAAAAAATATCTCCATTAATTTAATGATAACTCCATTAGTTTCCTTAGAACCTTAGTTTGGGCATTAATATCTTTCGGGAGCCCACATTATCCATTTAATACCCAAATACAACCTTAGACATCTTCCATAAGATAGTTTCCATACTTTCTCATCAATTAAATAATTATTGCCTAGGTGACTTGGGCCAAAATTACCTCATGGACCATAGCAAAAATGTGGGGACATGATAGTCCTCCCTTCCCGAGATTTCTTGTCCTCGAGCAATTTAGGATCCCACCAAGCTTCTGCTGCACCACTCTGATTAAATTTGTCCTCATCCACTGAACAGTCTGAAAATGAAACTTGGGCCTTCAAAAAAATGAAGAACAACTGCAATGTAATCTATAACTGCAATTAACTAGCAATGAACAAAATTTTCAACCCAACTAGGATAACTTGAGTAGAATTCCTGGATCCCACTGTTTCTCCGGCAAGGACCAAAATTTTTCTGTCTCCTTTGGCAATCTGTCACTCCCATGAATGCCTAGATCCCAAAGTATCAACTGCATTTTCTCCATCTTCAGAATCTGTTTAAAGAGTCTATCATCAAACATGTGCCCTTTCATTCGGGGAATAACTGAAAGGACATTACTGCCAACCAAACCAAGTAGAGAGAAAAATTATTTTTCAAGTGAAGACATCCGATGGCTCAGCTCTCTGCCATTGGGGAAAAAATGTAAGCATACCTCCAAGCATGTGGATTCCCTCCACATAGGCCAACTTCTGCAAGTAATAATTAATTTATCTTGCCAACTTGCCTACGTAGATGCCTTCCCTTGACCAAAAGTAGAAACATTTTTGCAAGGAGATTTCATGCTTGTTAGGTAATATTTCACCCAATCCATATGTGGATGAGTGAAATCAACTAGCTGCAAAATACATCTTTATTGTTGCTCACAATTCAAGACAATGTCGGTTATAACAATAAATTTATGGCAGAAACAAGTGAACTTTTTACCTTCCAAGGTATTCCCTGCCATGTTGCCCCTACCCATCCAACCAAGGGATGGACAAGCACTTTTATTTGTTGAATCACATGGAATGTGATCAGCCATATGCATGTCCTCCTCACATAAAGAGAACTCATGATCTCTATGGAACTCCACAAGTGTTCCCCTCTTCATCCAATGGCTCAACTCTCTGCCATTGATCCAAGGGTGCAAAACTCCATCAAATGACCGACACATTGAAGGTAAGTGTGGATATGATACCTCCTTGTCAAAAGTGGCTAAACACACATGCGTGGGCTGAATCCAATGCTGCGTGTTAAGGAACATGTCATCATCCTCAATTTTAGGATCCTCCTGTTCATCATATGACACCAAGAGGAAGAATACTTTTACCCAATTTTCATTCCCACAATTTGTGGTTGAATGTGAAGTGGGGAATGAAGGGTGGTGAGCCATGCTTCTTAACATTTCATCCACTTTTTCTGCACTATCTTCCAGCACATATTTAATAGATTGCTCCTCATGGTCCACCCACTCATGAGGTTCCTTCATAGACATTTTTATGTCCTTCACCCAAAAGGGATGACTCCCAGGAAAAATTGTGGATTTGGTCAATTCTTACCACTCTTGTTGGAACTATTATATCTTCATTTGTGATTCTAAGAGGGCACTTTGAGTGTATCTCAAAGAATCTTGGGTGGCCAACAACTCACCTTTGAGATGGTAGTTCTCTTTTTCATATATGCTAATACTCTCTTCATCATGCAGTGTTGCTTCCCACAATAACTCAACAAGCTCAAACATGTAATTTTTATCTGAAAGCAACTCTGAGAAATTACCTTTGATTGTGGACATTGCTTTTTGGATATTCTCCATGGCTCCACAGGAAGATTGGTCTTCCATTAACGCATCTTTTCAACACAACTTTGACACTAAAGCATGAGTTTCATGGAGAATTGTATGGGCCTCTTGATTCTTTTGTTCATCCATCTTTAAAGATCCTGAAAGAAGATGAGGTTCTTGCAGATGTTCGTCCTCTTCATTTTCCATTTCCGGATCAATTTCATGCAATGCACTTGAAGTTTTGAAATCTGATCTATATGTTGTTGTTGCAATATTTTGATCTTTCAGGTCCTCAAAAACATAATTTGGGTTGCAACATAAGTGCTCATTCATCCTTGATGCAACAGAAAGATCTTCTCTCAAAGTTCTAGCCTTCATACTGCTTTAATTTTTAACACCAGAATTCTGAACCTCATCACTCTGGGGGTCAACCATTCTGAACTTTTCAATGGAAGTGGCTTCCACATCAGAATGACATAATGTCACATAAAAATCAGAAATTACTAATTCACCATGTGTCATGTTCTCCTCCTTATGTGGTGGAATTATGAAGGCTTGTTTATCCACCCATTTCTCTGCTTCACACCCTTCTGAGATGTGCTCAATTTCTGCTTCCTTGTAAGGCTCAATGGGTGATTGTAAATCTGAATTATGTTCCTCTTTTGGATTAGATCCAAAAGATGTCTCACCTTCATCAATCTGTCCCATTTCTTCTGCACTTATTTTGAAATCAACCATTAAAATATCGAGAGTGATTTTACCTCCCTCATCACCAACAATCAAATGCTTGAATGCTGGATCTTCTACTGTGCATGGACCTTCTTCATACACTTCTTGTAGTAATGGGGCACCAACAAGGTCTTCTTGGTCATTTCTTTCCAAGAAAATTGATGTATCTCCACATTTTGTGGTGCTTAGATCACAAACCTTGGACTTCCTTCTTGAACGAAAACCAAACAGTCTCCCAATGCTTGGCCCTTTCAATGGCCTTGATGAAACTTCCTTCTTCATTCCTTTTCCTTGAGATTGGGATGGGACCATATGTAGGGCTGCAACTTCATCTTTATTTTTTCCTACTTCTTCTCCACTCGGAGAACTAGGTGGCTCTTGGTTTCCTCCCTTTATTTTTCCTGGCTGTGAGGACATATCCCTTCCTTCTAGCTTAGCTCCTAGGGGTAAAAATATTGCCTCGACTTCTTTGCATACACCATCAACCATATGTGCAATCCTTCTTTTGTTATGACTATTGTAGTGGTCTTTGAACAAAATCTGAATCACTAAATCACAATAGTCTCTAAAGGTCAGGGACTTCTGAACCTCCTTCTTTAAAGAAGAGTTCTCCATGAAATACGCATAGGATTTCTTTGGGTTCCCTCTTTTGAGTTTTCCTTCATAATCCCAATTAGTCATAGGTAGGTCATTTCCTAGGTTCTCTTCAAACATTGGTTCAACAAGGAAATCATATTCAACTTTCTGCAAATAAAAATTTCCAATAGAGGTCATCTCCTCCTCTTCATATGGTTCATCATATTGCTCATGAAAATCATCATGAGAGTAAGAGTCTTCTTCACTAAACATTGACATGACTGCAAATTCATTAAATTAATAGTCTTCTTTCCACTGATATTTAATTTCCATAGGCTGAGCCAAGGAAAGAGCTATGATACCATTGTAATATCGTTGGGAATATTAAACCAAGATATTAACTCAACTCCAAAAACTTTTATGATCTTTACTAGTAAAATTCTGTCAATTTCTCAAAGAGTGCAGGAGGTAAGTGAGGGGTACTGAGGTAAGGAATGAGGATGGCGGGATGAATATTTAATTCTGGAAAATGTATGAGGTTAGGTGAAGTAGTAGTTCAGGAGATCAGATCATATTTTTCTTATGCACAAGGTACCAGTACCATTCAGTTTTCAACATAGAGCAAGTCTATGCCTACTTTGAGGCTTCCTGGGAAGATGGCATATGCATACTGGACATTGGGGATACTGGAATTTAATATCAAAGTTATTAGCACTCAAATGAGTGCTGGTTATGTTCATGAAATTTTTTGAGCATATTTGAGAGAGTTTATGAAGAATTAGGGTTTCTAGGATCTCCCAGGATTGTTGAGCTAGTAATTTTCCAATCTTTACAAACAGAGTCTAAAGGCATGACAGTTTTGAATTTAAGGACTGATATGGATACTAGATTGAGTTAATGACCTTCTCCAACTGACAAAATGTAATAATGTTTCTTAGAATGGATTTGGCAGTAAAAGTAGTGAAACTAGTCTAGAAATGACATCAATCTAGCTAGTCTTGTATTTTAACTTGATAAATTGCTTTTATAAACCACAAACTCTGTTCTGATAATTATTATAACTCTGATATGAGATGTTCCATACATAAAAACATGAAATATAGCATTCATAACATTCCTCCTTTATTTTATTGCTTGCTTCTCAAATGACAGTGCCTCACAGGCTAATTTTTTGTTACAACAGTGGGAGAATAGATAAGAGAAGAGAGAAGTTACTTCATATCTATAATGGAGGTTATTATCAGTCCATATACTGATTAGATGGATGAAATTGTTTCATTTTGAACATGCTGGTCTTCAATGGATGCCATCTTCAACTGGTTGTCTCCTTTAGGAAAATCACCTCCAAAACTGACTGAGGGAGAAGTAGGAGGAGGAGAAGATTAGAGATTCGATCTGAAATTTGATTTCTGGAATATAGCAGCATCTAATGTTTGTAATATTCAACTTATAGACTTCATTGGAGGTCCTGAGAACATCCCTCCATAATTATCTTCTTCCACTAGTGTTCCTCCACTAAATCTAGCTGCAAATCTCCTTCAATGGTGGCCTCCTCTTCAATATGACATTAGATCTTCATGGCTGAACTGTATTGAATGTTACTAGCTATAATATTGATTGTTGGACCTGCATAACACTCTCAGGAAACTCATGGGGCCTTGGGGCACAACACCCAAGCATAACTTGTTGAGGCACAACACTCAACTTGGAGGGCTCAGAGCTCTCACTCACAAATTCCAATAATGATCAAAAGTTCTTGAATGAAGTTGTAAACATTCTTAAATAGAATTCTCGTTGACCTATTGAGCAAGTTACTTAGCTTGGTGACCTGTGAGAATAGGTCACCCATGAGTGGACATACTTTCCTTGCTTTGCTTGCTTGCTTTGCTTTGGCTTTCCTTCTTTTTTCCTCTTTTTCTGACTTTCCTTCTTTTCTTAACTTTCTAGCTTTTCATACTTTCCTACTTTCTAGATTTATGCTGCTTTTCCTAATATATTCCTCTTTTCTCATTTTTGGAAACATTTTTGGACTCTAATGCTTACCTGACTTCTACTCCAAGTAATTCCTTGATTTTCTGAGTTTGCCACTTAGGCAAGTTTGGCCCACTTGACCAATTCGAATTTCCTAGCCCATTCACCAACCACTTGGCACATTTATTAGCAATAATCATTTAAATAAAATAGTACAACTCAGAAATAATTTAACTTAGCAATTCATTAACTATATAGTAATTAATTAATTATAATGGTGCAATGCCTCAAAAAATATCTCCATTAGTTTCCTTAGAACCTTATTTTGGCATTAATATCTTCTGGGAGCCCACCTTATCCATTTAATACCCAAATACAACCTTAGAAATCTTCCATAAGATAGTTTCCATACTTTCTCATCAATTAAATAATTATTGCCTAGGTGACTTAGGCCAAAATTACCCCATAGACCATAGCAAAAATCTGGGGACATGACAGGTGTTAAAAAGATAAGACGACATATTAACTAGGTTGCCGTGGCGTAGATGACATAATAAAGGGAATTCGGAGAAATAGACAGTTTGGTACCTACCTTCATAGGAGATATATTTCTTTAGAAAAATTGCCGCTTGATCCCAGGGACGAGGTAACGATTCCAATGCAATTCCATGGCCTTTTGGATGAGCATTCTCCCCAACTACAAGAAATTTCCTTATTGCATTCACATTCGGCACTTTCCATCCAAACAATTTCTTCCCAACCTGGGGTAAGCCAGTAACCTCAGATATAATTGCCTCTGTAACCTCAATGCACACCCCCTTGACTTTAGGATGAGAATCATTCACGTTAAAAACAAATTGTATTGTCACTTCGATGTGGAAACCACTTAAACATTGAAAATACTCGATCCACCCAGCCGCTACAAAAATGGCGAAAACATCGGCATTTGCACGCAGAGCTTCAGTATTCTTAGGTTCATGCCTAACCGGGTTACCCATATCAACCTCGCTTTGTAATTTAGATAACGAATACAACAATTATCAGTTTAGACATGGAATTTGCAGCCTACAGACATTCATGGAATAGCCGGAATTTGAAATTGGGTATTTTAGGAAAGGTGGCGCAGTTTTCAACCCATTGTAAGATGATACAATTAAGGAAAAATGGCATAATTGGGGCATTTTGGTATGAATCGGGTAAGGTGATGGTTAGGTTATTAATCCTGACACATTCTTTGACGGTTAAGTGTGTACAGCATGCTGACGGGGACAAAAGACAAGGCGTGCTCATCATTGCCACATTTAATTTCATGCTTAATCATGTAAAAGGTCAGAATTCGTACCTTCGTGTTATGAGCTCAACCTTAAATTGCCGCCATAACCCGACTTCGTCATTAGTTCCATTAAGAGATCATAAATGTGCATGTGCTGAGATGGGTTGGCCACTGCCAACTAGGTTGATAAGTACATCCATGCTGATGGATAGGCAAGACGGTCCAATAATTTTCTTTGTTCTTGGTAGACTGCAATTGGAACTGTAGAGTCATCATTTAAATTAGAGCCTAGTCAAATCATTAGCGATGACATTGTTCTAAGAGGCAGACAATCTAGCAGAGTTGTAGTTTATGAATAAGAGGATTCTGATCGGATTATAACTAGGAATGAATACTTGGGCAGAGTTCGGCAGAATGTGGCGGAGTCAAGGCTACGAAAATTGGTAGAATAGGAAAGAATAGTGGAGTCGCGGCTGCTGGAAAAAAGAGAAATGAATGAAAATAGTGGAGTCACTGTTGCAAAAATTTGACATAATGGACGAAAATAGCGCAGTCGCAGCTGCGAAACTTGGAAGAATGGGAAAAAGTAGCAGAGTCACAACTACTGGACAAGTGAAGTGGATTAAAATAGTGGGGTCATAGCTGTGAAAATTGGGAAAATGAGCAAGGTAAGGAGTTGCAGCTATGCAGAATGGACTAACAGGAAAATTTTTCAGTTGGAAGCTGAAGGCCGACGAATCATCCATATTCTTGAAAGAGCTTTATTAGATCAAGAAAACAATGTAAGGTCTCTACAATCATCTGGCCCAGTCATGAATGATTCTCCTCAAATTAATTCCTACACACAGTTCTTCAAAACAAACCCAGTCAAGTGTAAAGGAAAAATAAATAAAATACAGAAAGAAAACAAATTATTTGTGTACAAATTATGTATGGAAATCGTAGTTTTTAAAAATTCACACGGGTTGAGAAAAACCCCTGCCCCTGTGTTAAATGATAATCTGGATCAGCTGTAATAGCTGAAATGAAGGCATTCTTTGAGATCGGTTTGTGATATAGTCACAGCCAATGACCATTTCCAAAGAATAGTGTCCTGTTTTCATCAGTGGTGATCAACTGGACTGCTCCATTGTCAAATACTCGATCTATCCGATAAGGTCCCCACAAACGAGTGCGCAACTTGCCTTTGAAATCCCTCTTAAACCATGAATCATATAACAAAGTCCAGTGTCCTTCTCAGAATACTTTCTTCTTTATAAATCTATCATGCCATTTAGAGCGCCACTGTTGAATTAAAGTTGTATGATGCACTATGGCTTTGCTGTTCTCATCCAATTCATTAAGCTAATTCAGTTGGTTCCTCTGTGCTTCTAATAAATCAAGGTTTGCTTCAACAACCGTCTTCAAAGTTTTGATTTCAAATTCAATTGGGAAAACAATATTCTTACCATACACCAATTCATAAGGGGAAAAACCAGTGGTGTTATGCGATGTAGTGCGATAGGCCCACAGTTCCTCTAGAAGTCTCGAAGCCCAATCTTTATAATGGCTTTTCACTGTCTTTGTCAAAATAAACTCGATGACCTTGTTTGTACTTTCCACTTGGCCATTGGCTTGTGGATTATATGGAAAGGTTATTTTTTTATGAATGTGAAACTTTTGTAACAGGGCTTCCAATTTGTGAGACATGAACTGTGGTTCACCATCTGTAATGATTTCCTTAGGTACTCCAAACCAAGTAAAAATTTATTCATATAGGAAATCAATTATAGCCTGATCATTATCCTTGACCAAGGCTACAGCTTCCACCCATTTGGTCATTTAATTTGTGCAAACCAAGATGTGAACTTTCTGTTTTTAGGGAGGGTTGATAGGCCCTACGAAATCTAGAGCCCATCTGTCAAATGGTTCAACCACGAGTTGTGGCTAAATAGCCATTTCATCTAATTTGTTGGGCTGGCCCATCCTCTGACAGCTATCACACTCTTGAACATACTTCTTCGCATCCATGAACAATGTGGGCGAAAAATAACACATCCTTAAAACCTTATGACCTATCCTTTTGTTAGCAAAGTGTCCCCCATAGGGCTCATCATGGAAAGCTTTCAGGATACTAAAGATTTCATCTTCTCTTACATGCCTTCTGATTTCTAAGTCAAGCCCTGTGTAGAAAAGATGTCCATCAATCCATCCATACCTAGCACTCTGTTGTATAATATTTATTTTTTCTCTCTTCAACAGATGTGCTAGAAGCTTACCTGCATCCAAAAATTTAGCAATATCTGCATACCATGGGGAATGAGCTGATACTGCAAACAAATTTTCATCAGGGAAGGAATCTTCGACTGGTAAATTGTCATCACTGTTAGTAAGTCGAGAAAAAAAGTCTGCAACAATGTCTTCCTTCCCTGGTCTATCAATAATTGTGATGTCAAATTCTTGTAACAGTAGCATCCATCTAGTAACTCTAGCATTTGTGATTGGTTTATTCATTAAATATTTGATGGAAGAATGACCAGTTTGCACAATAGTGGACTATCCAGTAATGTAGTGTCTAAATTTGTTAATGGCATAAACTATGGAAAGTAATTATTTCTCGGTGACAATATATTTTAGTTCAGCATGGGATTGGTTCTTACTAACGTAATAAATTGCATATGGGGCATTACCTTCCTGCTGTCCTAAAACTGCTACAATGGTAGTGTCTGAAGCATCTGAAGAGATATGAAAAGGTAGATCCCAATTGGCCCCTCGTAAGATGGGTGCTGTACATAGCCTTTTCTTAAGTTCAGTAAACGTTGTTTTGCATGCATCATTTCAAACAAACTGTGCATCCTTCATCAACAAGGTGAACAAAGGAGAAGTTAGTTTGGAAAAAATTTCTATGAATCTTCTGTAATAGTCAGCATGCTCTAAGAAGCTACATACATCTTTTTGTGTTCCACGAGTTGGTATATTTTCAATTACCTTAATTTTGGATGGGTCTACTTGGATACCATCAGAAGAGATGAAGTGCCCCAGAACTATACCCTCGCTCATCATCATATGGCACCTTTTAGTGCTCAAAGAGAGTTGGCTTTGTTCACAGCATCTTAAGAACTTTTCTAAGTTTTTCAATGCTTCTTCGTAACTACTACCATATGGAGTGAAGTCATCCATAAAAATTTCCATGTAGTCATTTACAATTTCTAAAAAGATTCCAATCACTGCTCTTTGAAAGGTGGCAGGTGCATTGCACAACCCAAAAGGAAGTACCCTATATGCAAAAGTGCCCTAGGGACAGGTGAAAGTGGTTTTGTCTTAGTCTTCTGGAGCAATCTAGATTTGGTTATAGCCACTAAAGCCATCTAGAAAGGAAAAATACTTCTTCCCAGAAAAGGTTTCAAGGACATGATCAATAAAAGGTAGGGTAAAGTGGTCTTTCTGTGTTGCTTTGTTCAATTCTCTGTAATCCATGCAGACCCTCCATTTTCCATTCTTTTTTGGCACAATCATGAGTGGAGAGACCCACTCGCTGTCTGAAATCGGGTATATAAATCCCGCTTCCAAATTTTTTTGGATTTCCTCTTTCACTACATCCCTTAGGTTCAAGTTCATCCTTCGTTGTGGTTGACACACTGGCACAGAGTCTCTCTTAATATAAATGTGATGGGTACAGAGATTAGAAGGAATACCCTTCATTTCTTTGTACTCCCAAGTGAAATATCCATTATGTTTTTTCGGCAGAGTGATCAACTGTTCTAGCTCACTAGCCGCAAGGTTTGGATTGATCTTCAATGTTTTCCCTGGCTCAATTTCTACTGGGACACTTTTTGAATTTTGGAGAACTGGAATTATACTGGCATCGTTGACTAGATTTTCTTCCGTAAGATTTTCTTGTTCCTTCTCATCTAATGTACTGTCAAGAATCTGGTAAACATGTTTATTTACGGACATGGGCTCACTGATGAAACAGTTAATGGCATCATTCTTTGTTTCATCCTTAAAATTTAAGGCTTTCCCTATTGTTAATAATGGTTGAATGCCTTGCTCCTCCTCCAAATCCACCCAAAGTGGAGTTTCAGCTTCTGTGCTTGATAAGGATGGAGGGTATAGAGTCAGGATTTCGATTTCAATCCCATATGAGATAGTCATGACTACTAACCGACAGCTGATACAGGCATCCACTATGGCTAACCAAGGTCTTCCTAGGATCAGCGGGTGTCCCCCCAGCTGAGACTTTGGATGTAACACCAAGAAGTCTGCAAGGTATTCCTATTAGTTTTTCATAATTTTCAATTTGATCTAAGATCTTAACGGAGAGAATAACATGTACAGTATATCTACAACATATCAATCATGGACATAATAATGCAAGCACATAAGAGACATAGAGTTTCACCGGGGAAAACCAAGAAGGTGAAAATACCCACAACTTTCTCAGAGATAGAAAGAGCAATGATACAACCAAAGTACAAGAGATAGTCTTCTCCTAGTAGCTGATCCTCCTCCTCACATGTGCACCACTTTCCGAGTGATGGAAGAGTGAGTAATGAGATGATCAAATAGAGATCTCCTGATCTCTATTTATACTTGTCCTGTCCTGCCCAATAAACCAGTGGGGCCAACTTGTCTAACTTAGTCTAAAAACCCATGGTTACATTAATCCAGGTTGACCCCACACTTTGGGGTCTAATAACCCATTTACCCACATGACTCATACAGGGCCAACCCCCTCAAGGTGGTCTAATAACCCATCGGCAAGTTACAACACTTGCGACACTTGTCAATACAAATGACGACACTTCCATATAGAGGAATAATAACATCTCTATAGGAGTACAATATACATAGATGAAATACATAGCTGAAATACATTCCGAAGTTACATATACATCAACACTCCCTCTTAACTAGGAAGGTATTTCTTGACAGATATCTGCTAGCACAAGTCTTCTTCTCTAGATCATCATCACTGGATCATCGTCATCGAATCATCGTCACTGCTGCTATCTCAATCAATCTCCAATCTACTCGTCATATGAAGTTCTACAGAGCCAGTCCTTTTTCATACTAGATGTAGGCCCATTACCTACAGGTCTTCATCATCACTATCCATACTGTGGAATCCTCAGGACTGATTACGTGCATCAACAAAAGCTTGAAAGAGCATCCCAGGACTGATTACGAGCTTACTGCTCAACCTATCAGATCTCCCAGGATCTTTTACATGTTGACCTTCACAAAACCTACTCAGAGCATTTCAGGATATTAGGAGCACACAACTCTACCTATTTGGATCTTGATAGGGCATCCCAGGCTGTTACGAGCACACCGCTCTACCTGTCCGAATTTTAAAGGATCTTTTCTATGTGAACTTTGGCAAACCAAGGACCTTCACAAAACCTACTCAGAGCATCCCAGGATGTTACGAGCACACTGCTCTACCTATCCGGATCTCGATAAAGCATCCCAGGATGTTACGAGCACATCTCTCTACCTGTCCGGATTTTAAATGATCTTTTCTATGCGAAACCATAGAAAAACCTACTCAGACAATCCCAGGATGTTACGAGCACACCGCTCTACCTATCTGGATCTCAATAGAGCATCCTAGGATGTTACGAGCACATCGCTCTACCTGTCTGGATTTTAAAGGGTATTTTCTATGCTACCTATAGCAAAACCTACTCAGAGAATCCCAGGATGTTACGAGCACACTGCTCTACCTGTCTGGATCTTGATAGAGCATCCCGGGATGTTATGAGCACACCACTCTACCTATCCGGATTTTAAAGGATCTTTTCTATGCTACCTGCACAACCTGTCCGCAGCCACAGAGCATCGACCTGATACTCACCATACATCATCGTGATGTACATCATCATATGATCAACCTAATGCATATCATCTAGAGCAACATCCTAAAGCTCGTCATCTATGATCATCCTGATCACCATCATAGCATCATCTTGAGGCATATCATCTGGAGCAATATCCTGAAGCTCATCATCTGTGATCATCCTGATCACCATCTGATGCATACAAAGTATCTACCTGATACATATCATCATACATGATATACCTGATAATATAGTGCATCCTCTTGATACATACATCAGTACATGATCTACCTTATCATACATAAGTACATGATCTACCTGATCATACAATGCATACATCTGATACATACATAAGTACATGATCTACCTGATCATACAATGCATCCACCTGATACATACATAAGCACATGATCTACCTGATCATACAATGCATCCACCTGATACATATACAAAAAAATACATGATCAACCTGATCATACAATGTATCCACCTAGTACATAAATACATGATCCACCTAATCATATCAAGCATCCAACATGATGCATATACAAATACATGATCCAACTGATCAAAGCATCTAACTGATGCATATACAGAGCAGTAACTAGAACATCGTCTTGATGATCATAATCCATTACTTACATCCACAGCCATGGGAAGGAGCCTCCCATCACCATGCTTGGAATGGCTCCTGCAAGTGTGTCCATCATTTCTTCCTTGAAGTGTCGTCAATCTGAAGAGAACCAAACCTCTCTCTGAAGTACTCAACTTCACTGTGGCTAGTGGTTTCATCAACACATCTGCAACCTACTCATCTGTCGCAACATATAAGAGACATAGAGTTTCACCGGGGAAAACCAAGAAGGTGAAAATACCCACAACTTTCTCAGAGATAGAAAGAGCAATGATACAACCAAAGTACAAGAGATAGTCTTCTCCTAGTAGCTGATCCTCCTCCTCACATGTGCACCACTTTCCGAGTGATGGAAGAGTGAGTAATGAGATGATCAAATAGAGATCTCCTGATCTCTATTTATACTTGTCCTGTCCTGCCCAATAAACCAGTGGGGCCAACTTGTCTAACTTAGTCTAAAAACCCATGGTTACATTAATCCAGGTTGACCCCACACTTTGGGGTCTAATAACCCATTTACCCACATGACTCATACAGGGCCAACCCCCTCAAGGTGGTCTAATAACCCATCGGCAAGTTACAACACTTGCGACACTTGTCAATACAAATGACGACACTTCCATATAGAGGAATAATAACATCTCTATAGGAGTACAATATACATAGATGAAATACATAGCTGAAATACATTCCGAAGTTACATATACATCAACACTCCCTCTTAACTAGGAAGGTATTTCTTGACAGATATCTGCTAGCACAAGTCTTCTTCTCTAGATCATCATCACTGGATCATCGTCATCGAATCATCGTCACTGCTGCTATCTCAATCAATCTCCAATCTACTCGTCATATGAAGTTCTACAGAGCCAGTCCTTTTTCATACTAGATGTAGGCCCATTACCTACAGGTCTTCATCATCACTATCCATACTGTGGAATCCTCAGGACTGATTACGTGCATCAACAAAAGCTTGAAAGAGCATCCCAGGACTGATTACGAGCTTACTGCTCAACCTATCAGATCTCCCAGGATCTTTTACATGTTGACCTTCACAAAACCTACTCAGAGCATTTCAGGATATTAGGAGCACACAACTCTACCTATTTGGATCTTGATAGGGCATCCCAGGCTGTTACGAGCACACCGCTCTACCTGTCCGAATTTTAAAGGATCTTTTCTATGTGAACTTTGGCAAACCAAGGACCTTCACAAAACCTACTCAGAGCATCCCAGGATGTTACGAGCACACTGCTCTACCTATCCGGATCTCGATAAAGCATCCCAGGATGTTACGAGCACATCTCTCTACCTGTCCGGATTTTAAATGATCTTTTCTATGCGAAACCATAGAAAAACCTACTCAGACAATCCCAGGATGTTACGAGCACACCGCTCTACCTATCTGGATCTCAATAGAGCATCCTAGGATGTTACGAGCACATCGCTCTACCTGTCTGGATTTTAAAGGGTATTTTCTATGCTACCTATAGCAAAACCTACTCAGAGAATCCCAGGATGTTACGAGCACACTGCTCTACCTGTCTGGATCTTGATAGAGCATCCCGGGATGTTATGAGCACACCACTCTACCTATCCGGATTTTAAAGGATCTTTTCTATGCTACCTGCACAACCTGTCCGCAGCCACAGAGCATCGACCTGATACTCACCATACATCATCGTGATGTACATCATCATATGATCAACCTAATGCATATCATCTAGAGCAACATCCTAAAGCTCGTCATCTATGATCATCCTGATCACCATCATAGCATCATCTTGAGGCATATCATCTGGAGCAATATCCTGAAGCTCATCATCTGTGATCATCCTGATCACCATCTGATGCATACAAAGTATCTACCTGATACATATCATCATACATGATATACCTGATAATATAGTGCATCCTCTTGATACATACATCAGTACATGATCTACCTTATCATACATAAGTACATGATCTACCTGATCATACAATGCATACATCTGATACATACATAAGTACATGATCTACCTGATCATACAATGCATCCACCTGATACATACATAAGCACATGATCTACCTGATCATACAATGCATCCACCTGATACATATACAAAAAAATACATGATCAACCTGATCATACAATGTATCCACCTAGTACATAAATACATGATCCACCTAATCATATCAAGCATCCAACATGATGCATATACAAATACATGATCCAACTGATCAAAGCATCTAACTGATGCATATACAGAGCAGTAACTAGAACATCGTCTTGATGATCATAATCCATTACTTACATCCACAGCCATGGGAAGGAGCCTCCCATCACCATGCTTGGAATGGCTCCTGCAAGTGTGTCCATCATTTCTTCCTTGAAGTGTCGTCAATCTGAAGAGAACCAAACCTCTCTCTGAAGTACTCAACTTCACTGTGGCTAGTGGTTTCATCAACACATCTGCAACCTACTCATCTGTCGCAACATATAGGAGCTTCACTGCTCCTCTCTACACCATATCCCTAGTATAGTGATATTTGATCTCAATGTGCTTCAACTTATCGTGGAACACCGGGTTCTAAGACAGCTTCACACAACTCTGGGTGTCACAAAAGATACCAGTAGCCTCCAGTGGGAGATCAAATAACTCAAACAGTAGCTTCCGGAGCCATACTGCCACACAACTAGCCGAACAAGCTGCAACATACTCTTCCTGGGCTGTACTCAGTGCTACGAAGGACTGCTTCTAGCTAAACCAAGAGATCACACCTGATCCTATAATAAAGCAGCACCCATAAGTGCTCTTGCGATCTGCAGCACTGCCTGCCCAATCTGAATCAACATAACTCTGCAGATTAAACTTTTGATTCGCATCATACTTGAGCCCATAGTCAATTGTACCCTTCAGGTAGCTCAAAATATGCTTGACAACAACTACGTGAACACCTCTGGGATCTGTCAGAAACTGGCTCAATGTTTTCACCACAAAGCAAATATCTGGTCTCATGTTCGTCAGGTACATCAAGGACCCAATCATCTGATGACACATAGTGACATCAACCGGATCAGATGAAGCATCACATAGAAGCTTCAGATGCCATAAATGTGGCCATGTCCTTGCAATCCATCATCCCGAACCTCTTCAGAATCTCTACTGCATACTTCCCTTGTCCAAGGAAGATTCCATCTACACTATGCCACACCTCCATGCCTAGAAAGTAGTGCATAATCTCCAAGTTCTTCATCTCGAACTCGGTAGCAAGCTTCTGTTGCATTTCAACAATCAATCTATCCTCACCTATAACAAATAGGTCATCCACATACAAAAGCAGTATCACTGGATTGCCTTCCTCAACCTTGTAGTAAAGGTTGGAATCTGCTTTACTCTTGGTAAAGCCAAAACTGGATAGAAAGCTATCTATCCTACAATAACAAGTTCTGCACATATATGACTTCCCGTCATGTGTCTCAAAACCAAGTGGCTGCTCCACATACACTTCATCTTCCACTACTCCATTCAAGAAGGTTGTCTTGAAATCCATCTGGTGTATTTTTTACTTCATCACTGCAGCCAGAGCAAGTACTGATCTGATGGAAGTGGATATAGCTACAGGAGCAAAAGTCTCTATGCTACCACCTATAGCATGCTTTATCTTATATGATAGACTTCCCTTCTGGTCTAGGACCACATCCCAAACATCATTCTTCATGATCGACTGATCATGGCATTCTTCCATTACTTCATCCCAGATCCTGGGAACTTCAATATCTTCAATATCTTCAATATCTTTAATAGATATCTTTGTTGCTGGAACAAATGTTGTAGTCCTTCTTTTGTAGGTGATGGTATACGATCTTTCCTACAAAACAAGTGAAATTGCATGATTAGAAACATCTCATATTTTTTAGAACAAATTCTTACACATAAAGAAACATGTCATATGGTCATGCAATTATTTTAGCCAATGCTTCAATACAATATTCATACATAACCTATAACTTTCTAGATGCCTTCCAATCTCTACCAGAACATTGTTAAGAGTTTGCACTACTCCCAACATGTCAGCAAAGAGGTTTCATTCTAGATAAGTAGCAATGGAATGTTGCACAGTGCCATAGGACACTTACCCATTACATGCATATTAGTAGTATGCTGTTCATTAATGCAATTATTCTAATACGCCAAAATACACAACCTAATTCTAGGAACATCAGTATATACATCATTGAATAGTATTATTTAAACAATCAAATATGCAAGAAATGATAATTCAAATACTTATATTTCTTTGTTTCTTGGGTTGACTCCCTCTCAGTCTTTGCTTCCTTTCTGCAACTCCATTCTGATGTGGATTGTGAGAAGTGGTCGACTCCCTCTGAATATCTGCATCCTTGTAGAAACTACTGGAGTGTGCTCCCTCTTGATCTTTGCTTCTTAGATTACCTGTCCTTGAACTTATATCCATCCTTGATTACTATGCATGCTTACAAGTATCAATATTGTGATATCCTCGAGATCTCATACATAATCATACATTTATTATTATAATCTCAATACTATCAGAAACACAATAATCTTAAACATTTATAGTAATGATCATTTTAAACACAGATAATAAACATTAGTATTCAAGGTTTATATAGGACTCTTCTGGTTAGTCATATCATCAATTTAAGTAAGAAACATAATATGCCTAAACCCATGATTACTCAAACCTATAACTTCATGAATAATCATAATCAATCATGCCAAGTATACTTATATAAGATATCCTAACACAAGGTAGGATTTTAACTTGATACAGGAAAAGCATACCTGGATTAGCATGTTAGCTAGCGATGTCTAACATACCCACATGATGTCTTCTTGTTCTTCAATGACTTGTGCTAGTAACCTACACATCTCATAAGTTAACCATTACAAAACCAAGTTATACATACCTCGTAAGTAGATATTCTATGTGATCCATGATAATGAATGAATCTTTGTCTTCATGTCTCCATGGTCATATGTTCTTGAACTAAAACATGATTTGTCTTTCTTTGATGTACCTTTCATGTTAGCGGACAACATCAACCTCATACAACACCACAAGGAATTAGTACAATCATAAGTGTCAAAACCCTAATCAATGAATATCTGCATTCATAATATTATTAAGGTGATAAGACAAGTCCAAAGTTAATCAAGATTGTACTAACCTTAGTGAAAACAAACATACCATAAACTTAATCATGAATAGATCTCGAAACATACATGGATAAGTCATACCTGTCGAGATTGCTTGTAATCTTCTTATGTAAGGTCTTAGCCTCATCTCCCTTTGAAACAGAAACTTCATCACTTATGTAGGTGATCAAACAATTCTCTTCTAGGATTAACCCAATCCACTTGATTTGCAGAAACTGGATCTGGAGGAGGATTAGGGTTTGTCAGAGAAACCCTAAAAATTCAAACTTTGAATTTCAAACTTCTGAAAGGATAGAAGGATGCACCTTGATGAGCTGATCAAGCTGGTATACTGAGAATTTGAAAACTGCAAAGTTTCACCCCTCAAAATTGCCTTTGAAACTTCCGGATCTTCTGGACAGGATCCCGAGCTAGGGTTTGATAAAGCCCACCCTTCTGCCCAGCCAAAAGGTTTGATCCAAAGCTCTAAACTTCAAATTTTCTGAGGAGCTTCCATCCGTGGTCACAAAATTCAAAAATTCCAACTTTGCAGAAGCCCTAATTCATGGAGCCATGAATGAAGGTGCTCAAACTCCAATTATGTTTTGACAGAGATATGCACCTAATTGTTTCTTGTGTAACTCTGAAACTACGAATCCACAAGGTCTGAAACTTCTACCTATGGTAGCCCGACCTGTCATATTTCCAATCCCATAGGTTTGACCTCAATTGTATTATCTGAGAGAGAGTTATGCCAAGTGTCACAACGTGACTTGTTTATGAGATAAAACAGGAGAGCGAACTTGTACGAAGTCCCACGTTGTTGGCGAGAAATACTACTCGATCGTGAGGAAATGGACACTACCAAATTAAGGGGGTGACAGGTAAACATACTAATTTCATTATAGATGTGTTTATAAATGGAAATAGATTAGAGACCTCGAGTACATACCTTATGAATGAAGTTTGATCCTAGCTTTTGTCCAACCTTGCGCTCGATCCTCAAGTCAATCTCCCATTTGATAAACCTGCAACACAAAGGCCTTTCTCAGCATATCTTGGCCAATATAATAATGATGGAATTGAACAGTAATTCAAACATCAAGCATTAACCAACATTGATGCAAAAAAATGCATAATCCAATAAGCGCTTGATTTGGGACAAGAAAGATGTTTCAACCTTTTATTGTCAAAAACATATGAATGATACAAAGTATACCTGACTTTGTAGCATGCTCATGTAACCTGATCCTAGGCTCCTGCTCCTCTCTGACTTCAGAATTCCTCCAGCATAACCTCTTTCAATACAAACTTCTCATATAGAAGAGTCTCTCAATGGCTCTCATGTCCAAAATGTCTCTCTGTCTAACCCCTCTCTTCAATCCTCCTTGTATTTATAGGACAAGGTAGGCAGTTCAGGTCGAGAGGTGGTTGCAGGGGAAGTTAGGGAAGTTGGGAAACCAACTACAACTAATCCCCATTCTTCAAATTAATTAATTTTTTATCATATTTTAAGGTGTGCGCTACTATTTCACAGTTGAGTAGCGCCCAGGGCATGACTACAATGTTTTAGAACAAGCATTCACCACTTTTTAGATGCTGTGCACTAGTCTACTAAAGAGGAGTAGCACCCACGGGGAGGTGTGCACAACTATTATACACTGGAGTAGAGCATATGCGCTATTTTGCTTGAGGGGAGTAGCACCCATGCTAAAATATGTTGTTTTTTAGGGTTTTTCCAGCTTGCAAGGAGGTGAAGCAGGCCAAGGTGTCATCTAAAGTCATCATGCTCTTCAATCCAAGTTGTCATTTTGTGTGATCTATAGCTCAAGGTCATCACGGAAGGAGAAGTGCAGATTTGACCTGTAACAGATGCCCCCTAATGTGTGAGGTCAGAGGGAAGCGATGGCCGAAATACATTATAATCCAAAGCCAGAGGAGGAGCAAGGAACCACGGAAGCAAGTCACAAGAACACCTGAAACAAAGATAAAGGTCAGCGAGCAATTATAATCTTGACATCATATAGATGTGCAGTGTGATACAAATATGATCTCCGATACATAACAAGGAGATGTATATAAAGCATGGCCACTTGGAATACAAGCGTGGATCCATGTCAAAGTGAGAGATCATAGCCATAACAACCAACTAGATCTATGTCTCATGGAGAGCCGAATATAAGTGAGGCTCAGTCTTGCGCAAGTTGGGTGATAACATAATGAGGTGATGTCATCAACATCCCAAGGTCTTCATCCAAAACAACCCAAGGTACAAACCCTAACCATGTGAACAGATGAGTTGATAGTCGAACATGGGGGTATCGTTTTATTACCAGTCATTGATGTATACCGTTAACAAATGCGAGGGGTTCCACCGATAATGATGATGGGGCCCAAGGTACCTAGTACAATCCGACAAGTGTGAATAAATGGACTTGGATTCCAACACTTGAGGATCCTGTCAAATAATAGACATTGATGTATTCTCATAATTCAACAGCGAGGAAAATTGCCACTGGTGACTGCAATCTCCAAGGTACTAACTGAGACTCTAAACTTCATTCCCAGAGCAAAAATGGGTTGATGTCGATGGGAAGAAGTCCGTTGGAAGGGAGGCCTTAAGGAATCCTCCATCATCCAACACGAGGGACACTCAACTGGTATGAGGGGATATGGAGTAATGTATGTAACAAGACTGACACTAGGATGGCCGACACAGGAGGTCAAGGTAAACTGCAGAATGGCCGACACACGGTATATCCTTGAACAGTGAGCACGACACAAAGTGACTTAGGTAGTTTTCAACAAAATGGGGAAAATGATATAAGCCTGTAATGTAGGAGACATTAATAGACCCTCCATATGGTTGGAAGAATAACCAACCGGGGCAGTAAACAACTTAGAGATCAGGTTCACCCTAAGGTCAAAAACTAAACCCAGCCGACATGATAGACTCAAGTAGGTGCTGTGTTCAAGGATAGGACTAATTGAACTACCTTTGACACTGAAGATATGACACATCTTTCTCATCCCTTATTCTTTTTAGATAAAAGAATACATTTCTTGTTGTTTTAATGAGTCCAAGAAAGAGTGAAAACTCAATATATCCAACCATGTAAAAATTTTAACGATCCCATGGGAGGAAGACTCAGGACCTTCTTCATTGTTTATAGAGATCGAAGAAGAGATAGAAGATTACTCTCTATTACTGATCTCTGGATTTTAATATCGAGCTGAGATTTGTTCCTACTCGCCGGTGTTTTCAATTTTAAGGAGTCTGAAAAAACTTAAACAATAACTCCATATACCTGCTTGTGGATTTTAGTATCAAGCCCAAGCAGATTAATGCTCGCCGATGTTTTCCTATTTATAGAGTCTGAAAAACCCAAACAGTCCTGTTTACACCTATCCGTGGATTTTATATCGAGCTCGTATTGGTTTGTGCTCGGTGATGTTTTCTTGTTTATAGAGTTGAAAAACTTAAACAGTCCCCTATTTACCCTCTCGTGGATTTCACATTGAGCCTGAGTAGGTGAATGCTTGCTTGGTGTTTTCATGTTTAGAGAGCCTGAAAACACTAAAGAAAGGCTTCGAAAGGTCCTTTTTCGTAAAGTTAGTCTCCTCCCCCGAAAAAGTATAAAACAATGGAAGAAGAACTCTTCTAGCGCATACAAAAGTATACCTAGAGTATACATTTTCTGTAAATTATCCACCAAGGCCCGGAAAAGGGGTAATTCTATACCTGAGTGGATGATGCTTCAAATCCTTTAACGAGTCTGAAATGAGAACTATACTTGGCAATCTTGTCATATTTAAAGAGTCTAACAAGAGCTTAGAGAGAACTCCATAATAATATTTTTCGTAAAATTTTAACGAGCCCGAAAAAGTAAACTCATGACCTCCTTATTGTTTTTAACGAGCTCAAAGGAGAGATGGAAGAATGCTCATAGCCTCCTTGTTGTTTTTAACGAGCTTGAAGAAAAGGTGGAAGAATGCTTGTAACCTACTTACTATTTTAAACGAGCTCGAAGTAAAGGTAGAAAAATGCTCGAAAGACTCCTTCAGGTAGGGTCGATGCCTAGAATATCCTCATGAGATCGGGCAAAGATGTCATGGAAATCATTAAACAGATTAGTGTATGGAATGATCTCGTCAAGATAACAGTCCACTCCAATAAAGATATGTTCTGTGACCCCAGGTTCAGTGAGAATGTTAATGGGGATGGTTCTCACTGCACTCGTCCTATTCTCTTCAAAAAAAATAGCTTGTGAAGTGGAAAGGATAGAGGACCAATCAACATTCTCACCGGGTCTCGAAGGGAACTCACCTCTCTCTATCAGGTTTAGAACATGAAGTAGATAGGCCCTGGGGTGTAAATGTTCCCGAGGTTTTCTTAGGCCTATCATGGCTTCAAAAAATGTTTCGTTAGAAGGAAAAACTATTTCCAAACCATCAGGAGAGAGGGTAGAGTCTGTTGACCGTGCAAAAGGAAGGTCCATATCCGACTCGGTAGAGACCAAAGGAGTCGGGATATGTTCTGTTGCAGGTTGTTGTGAATCCTCATGGGTTATTTCTGCAACGGATAAAAGCACTGAGGGTTCTGATGTAGTGGGAAGGATCCACGGATCAGTCCTCAGACCAGCCGTGAAAGTTTCGGTAGAAGTACCCACATCAAAACGCATAAAAAGTACTGGAGAGGGTAGGTCAAACGTGCCTATTAATGACCCGTAAAGCCCTGCTCCTAAACTCTCACTTACTGGGGTGGTTTGATCAACTAAGGGAATCATGGACTCCGAAGAAGTCTGTTTGTTTCTCTGACTGAAAGAAAGTTGATCGACTGTAACGACCTTACCTTCAAAAGGGAACATAACAACTCAAAAAAATGTCGATTCAATGGCTCGCATGGCATACGTCCAACTCCTGCCTAATAGCATGTTGTAATCAAGTGGAGCGTCCAGAACTTCTACTTCTACAACAACTGTCTTACAGGCCAAAGTGACATCAAATGACGGCAAAACTCCATGTGGATGGAAAGTCCTACCACCAAATGCAGTAAGTAGTGTGTTAGAAGGGGCTAACTCGGGTGAACCCATAGCTTTCCAATAGGAAATTGACATTATGCACGTAGACACGCCCTCATCTACGATATCCCATCTAATGGTCATTCGGCCATGGATGACTTCTATCTAAAGGGAAACGTGGTACGACAACTGATATTTGATATCAGCCATATCAAATCGCGCAGACATGTTAGATGATTCCATACTTCCAATAGCTGCTAGAAGTGCATTTCGTTGTGAAGGACAACTTTGCAAGACTTCTAAGGTGGACATAGCACAAGGGGTTTGGGCTAGATCTTCAACCATGTTGTATTTGGAAGCAGCCCAAGTGTTGGGATTATGCGTTTCCCGTTTCAAGACACCTTTCGGGATCTTAGGTAGTGGGTCCACAGGTATGTGGAGTGGAGTGGAAGATTCTGGAATCTCCTTATCCTTCTTCTGTGCATCCGGGGTGTAATTTCTTGCTCTCATTTGTAGGAGTGCATACAAATTAACCATGTTAATAAAAGTTTGATCAACCGAAGCATGTGTAGTGCCCCCAGTATTGGAGGTTCCAGAAGCTGAACCCTGCCCCTTAGGAAATGGATCTTTAAGTACAGCAGGTTTTTTTTCTTGAAGTAGCTTTCGGGCTTCTTTGAGTAGAGGGAATAGGTGAGTGAGGTGGTCCCGCTTGCAAATTTTATAAGGGAACTTAACCTTCTTCTTCTCTTTGTTACCCTCCTCGACATTCTCTTTTTTGGGCTTTTGATGATTCCCCTCTCCTTTCTTGCCCTTCTTTTTGTTTTTGGGCTGTCGAGGGCCCTTTTGATTGTTCTAAACCTAGTTGACAGATTCAGAAGTAGAAGGAGAGGTTGTGACGGAAGTAACTTCTGCAGTCGATTGTTTGACAGATAAGGCATGAACCTGTTTGGTCAATGCTTCGAAAGCTGCAGAGTCAACTGAACCCACTATGTCGTTAGCATGTGGTCGAGGTTTGGGTCTACTCAGATTAGTATTTGATCGCGGTGCATCAGGTATAATTTCATAAAGTAACCTAGATTGTGCATAAACAAGGTCTAGCTGCTGGGTCTGTAAGATGGCTTCTTCCTCTGTAGACACTCCAGAAGTAGCCACTTCCTTAGAAATATAAGGAAGGAGTGACTTCAAATACCACTCAAGAAGGAATTATGGAGGTATGTTGGCTCTAATGAGCCTCTTCCATCTTTGCGACTCCTGAATGTGATCAGATAAGTGAGTGGCTTTATTTTTTCTAAATGTAGACAAAAGGTCTGTTCCAGCATCATACCGAATAGGAAGCTGGAAGTCATTCAGAAAAACAGTCGCGAGATCCCTAAAGTTAAAGAATGTAGCTATAGGTAACTCAATGTACCATTTGGCTGTAGCACCGGTTAAGGTCCTTTGGAATAGTCTCAACCTAATGGAATCTTCATTTAATGAGTTTGAGGAACACCATAAATGGAAAGTAGTGACATGGTCACTAGGATCCTCGCCAATTTTTCCTTCGAACTTTGGAATGTATGAAGGTAACTTGGTAGGAACTGGTGTCGATGTGGCATTGTGATACACTGGATCGTTTGTCAACTTGGAAAGGTCTGGCAAATTTAAAGTTGCCAGAAATGGTAAACGAGGCCTGCAAGACGGTATTTGATAAGATGGGGTCACAAAGGGGGAGCCACCCATAGTTTGACCCGTGAACTGCTGGTAGGGGTTTCCCCTGGCTGTCTACTAGTAGGGGTTGCCCCCAGTCATCTGCTGGTAGGGGTTTCCCCTGGCCATTTGCTGGTAGGGTTTGCCCCCAGCCATCTGCTGGTAGGGATTGCCCCCAGCCATCTGTTGTTGTGCGAAAGTGTTATTGAAATTTCCCCACCCATATGAAAGTGGGTTGGTGCTCTGTGGGTTCGTCCATTATGGCTGGGCATTAGCCCCGCCATATTGCTAGTTAAAAATGTTACCCCCTCCTCCTGAAAAATAAAGAAAAAGGGATGTTTCCTACAGGTATATTACCTTGATTCATGTTATAGCCTACAAAGTTGTTGAAACTAGTGGTGGCTGACATAGACGGTGCAGTCATGGTACTCATGACAGGAACAGTTGCAGAAGCATTTGGCCCTAATGTAGGTGTGGGAATCCAAGTACTGGGTATGTGATACAATGATTGAGTTAGAGGAGGTGGAACTAGATTAGCTGTACTGCTAGGTCCAAAAGTGGGTGTAGAGGTAGATGCCATAGTTGTTGAACTCGACATGCCTAACATGCCAGCATTAAAGTTGAAGGATGGAGTGGACACAGAGGTTGTATGTGCCGAACTTGGTGTAGCAGTAGGAGGAGGATTCACAGTATTTGTGTTCATACCTATGGTGGGAGTCTGTGGGACTCCCTATTCGCCTCCTATATTAGTCATAAAATGCCCAGGTGTGAACAAGTATACACTATAATCAGGCTGCTGGAAACCAACGGGTAATAGAAGCGGGTTGTTAAGATTAGTCAGAGGAGGACTAAAAGGGGTACTAAACTCACCAAAAGTGAGATCTTCAATCTCAACTGTACTAAAATGTTCTTGATATGGAGTCCCCAGTTGTGGTTCTTCAGGAACCTCTATTTCAGGTCTTTCTATTGTAGGTTGTAGTTCTTCGGGAATTTATATTTCACCAGTGGTTCCCAAAGGAACACTGGAGTCTACCCTCTGTCATCTAGATGGAGGTAGTGGTTCCGCTCTAAGTGGGGGAAGGTTTTGCAACCTTCTATATCTACAAAGCTCTTGGTATTCCACGATTATATATAAAAATAAAACTAGAAAAACCTAGTGGCCACTAAGACTAGGGGCCAAACAGCACACCAACTAAAAAAGTCCTAAGTATGCAAACCATGCAAACAAGATGCCTTCCGAAGAAGAGTCTGGGATGATGAGGGCCCATAACAGATCAACGAAGGATGAAGAACAGTTAATCGGGGTCCACAATACAATGACTAAGGGTGCAAGCATTGGAATCACCCAACCACCCTCCCAAAGACCTGCAAGGGATTTCCTCCCACGTCTGTCCTAGGTACAGCAGATATACCCTCCACTGTCACCTGTGTATGAACCTATGGTCAGATACTAAGGATACCACCACACCGAAAACTCCTAGGGGAATAGTCTCTGGTCAAATGAGAAGGCGTGGGCACGGTAACTGAGCCTGAAACTCAAAAGAGTCCCCAAACGCGATCCAATCCTGGTATATGCTCGAAACAGAAAGTAGGAGGAGTATTCCCAACAATCTGATCTCACAAGACCTACTACATAGATCCCAGGCAAGCTTTGAAAGAACTGGGTTTACCTGTGATAGTCGAACTATGATTTTTGCGTAATGTGTGATCTTGGGTGGTTTAAGGTGTTTTAAACCCAAGATCCTAACAAAGACTAGTTGGTGTTGTGTATCCCTAAAAAACAAAATTGTTGCTATTTAATTTTATTAAAAAAAATTTAGGGTTACTTTTTTACTCAAAAGTAGTGCGTTGTGTGGCGTGGTTGCAATAGAAAAGCAAAGTGCATAAATTATAACTTTCAAAAACAAAACTTTTTATTCTTTCATTCAATGTTCTTTCCAAATTGAAAACTAAGCAACCTAAGCAAATTTTTCTTTTGTTTTCTTTTCAAAAATCAAACAAAATAAACATGTTATTTTGCAGAATATATAAGCCTCACTATTCTTAAGCTACCAAATTGTTTTGCTTTTTTTGTTATTATGAACAAAAAAGAACTTTAAAGTAGGAAGCAAATAAGACTTATAAAAGATGTGTAAGTATGGAAAAATGGCTCCTAAGCTCACAGTTGTCAAAACAATGGTTCAACAAAGACTTGTCCTACAAGTTTTTTCAAAAGAAAAATCCCTCACACTTGGAAGTAAAGCAGAAAGAAAACAAAGAGGAAAGATGCTCAAAACTGGAAATCAAACTCAAAAGGAATGTCCCAAAGCACCAAACCCTTACAAGACCACTAAGCGAAGCAAATGGTAGGCAAGCATACTAACAACCACCCTACTAACACAAAGACTGAAAGATGAAGCAAACTAAAGTACTCCAAACTCACTTGATACTTGGAAAAGACAATGAAGTTAAGAAATGTTGGAACTCAAAAAGGTTTTGGAAGACACCCCAAAGGCTTCAAAATGGGTCAAACCCTAAAACAAAGGATAATATATGTAAAGAGCAAACAAGTGTTGCCACAAATAGCAAATGTGAAGCATACAGGTTTGTAGGTCAGCAACACACTATTAGGGTAAGGATAAGCAACTGTGTTCACTAAGGAACAAGGCCTAGTCTCCAAGAAAGAGTCACAAATGAACCAAGCACTTCACAAGTAAACAAGTGACCTAAAGATGAAAAAAAGACTCAAAGAAGGTTACTTAGACTCAAAGAAAAGTTACAAACCTCAAAGACCAGTCAAGGAGACCTAAAACAAAGTCAGAAACCCACCCAAAAAGGCAGAAAACTCAACCCTTCCTCAGATAGAAAGCTACAGGTATGTGCCCTACTGTGCAGTAGGGAAACTAGTGCCTAAGGGGAGGTGCGTGCTACTGTATAGAGACAAACTAGCACTTGGGAGCTGCTGTATGTACAGTAGGGTAGTGCACAGGTCTTAAAGAGTTAAAAACTAACTTTGAAAAGATGCAAAAAAAAGACTTAATCAATCAGAGAGAAGCAAGCAGGGGATACCTACAGGGCTTCTTAGAAGATTAAAGGGGTTAAGACGTACTGGAAAGACAATCAATAAGGGTTTCCTAGAGCAGAAAAACAACGTCCCCAGTGGCGTTGCCAGTTTGTTGGCGGGAAATACTACCCTATAGTGAGGAAATGGACACTATCAACTTAAGGGTGTGACAGGTAAACATACTAATTACATTATAGAAGTGTTTATAAATGGAAATAGATTAGAGACCTTGAGGACATACCTTATGAACGAAGTTTGATCCTAGCTTTTGTCCAACCTTGCGCTCAATCCTCAAGTCAATCTCCCGTTTGATAAACCTGCAACACAAAGACCTTTCTTAGCGTATCTTGTCCAATATAATAATGATGGAATTTAACAGTAATTCAAACATCAAGCATTAACCAACATTGATCCAAAAAAATACATAATCCAATAAGCACTTGATTTGGGACAAGAAAGATGTTTCAACCTTTTATTGGAAAAAAAATATGAATGATACAAAGTATACCTGACTTTGCAGCATGCTCATGTAACCTGATCCTAGGCTCTTGCTCCTCTCTGACTTCAAAATTCCTCCAGCATAACCTCTTTCAATACAAGCTTCTCATATAGAAGAGTCTCTCAATGGATCTCATGTCCAAAATGTCTCTATGTCTAACCCCTATCTTCAATCCTCCTTGTATTTATAGGACAAGTTAGGAAGTTTAGGTCGAGAGGTGGTTGCAAGGGAAGTTAGGGAAGTTGGGAAACCAACTGCAACTAATCCCCATTCGTCAAATTAATTATTTTTTGATCATATTTTAAGGTGTGCGCTACTATTTCACAGTGGGGTAGTGCCCAAGGCGTGACTACAGTGTTTTACAACAAGCGTTCACCAATTTTTAGATGTTGTGCGCTAGTTTACTAAAGAGGAGTAGCGCCCATGAGGAGGTGTACGCTACTATTATACACTGGAGTAGAGCATATGCGCTAGTTTGCTTGAGAGGAGTAGCGCCCATGCTAAAATATGTTGTTTTTTAGGGTTTTTCCAGCTTGCAGGGAGGTGAACCAAGCGAAGGTGTCATTGTTGGATTAAACTGACCTAGAGGTTTCCAATTAGACCTAGGTTCTTTGCGGTTCTTCCTTTTACCAACAAAACCCCTTCGCACCAGCCCTTTAGGAAATAACCTACGAGTAGGTTGAGGTCTCACCCGAGGTATATCTTTATGGGGTACTGCGGAATCAGGTTTCCACAGTAAATGATGAGTTGTTTACCTAAGCAAGCTGCATAGCGCGGGACAGAAGGAGTGCGCTACGGGGCAGAGTGATGCGGTGCACAGCAACATATATGCTGCGAGCAGTACTCCGCGGTGGAGGCAACACTGCAGTCCGCACCAAAGATTTCTTACTACTGCGAATCTTCTACTGGAACTGCGAATCACCCACAATTATCCTCTACTTGGAAAATCTCAGAAACACTAAGGCACTAAAATGAATATCACTCATCCATTCATTTAGGCACTTACTCGCTATGTTTCTAGCATTCGTCAAGAACATGGATTATTACAACATGACTAAAATGATAAACATGATTAACTGTACTGCATTGATCACTGTGTTTAAGAAAGTAATTATACTTTAGATGACTGATTCATGGACTTAACATAGAATTGAAGTGTTCACCATTCATCTGCTTCTACTGAACTTAGCATATCATTCCCAAAACTTCTCCTATCGGTAAATGCATATCAAAGTTCTCAATTTACAGCATGCAAGGAAACCTTCAAGTATTCATTCTACAGAAAATACAGACAGTCATTCATTCATACAGATCATCACATAACACAGGCTTTAACATGGTTCACTTCCTCAGATGGAAAGCTACGTCCACAAGAACGGATGGTAATATATTTCTTTCAAAAGGGATGGGGCAACCGTTCTTAGTCTGCGCACTCAGCTGCAGACTCTCCTTCTCTCGGCTAGGTCTCTGTGCACACAGCTGCAGATCCTTTACAATATTCTTAGCTCAGAGAGATTTTACAATACAAAAGGTTGTCTCCTTAAGTTCTCAAAACAAAAGCATAACAATAATACAGAGAGAGAAGAACGCTCAAGAAGCAAACCCCCATCCCATACAAAATGTCTTCTTAAATAGATCATGCCCGAAGGTCATGTCTGTACAATGCTGAATACCTAAAACCCAAAACGCTAAGGGTTTCCAAAACTGTACCTATTTTCCAAACCGGCTTGCTGGCTCCTGCTAGCGTCTGCTTGATCATGGCAGATCTCCACATCCTTGTTATGTCGCTATCATCCTTCCTGTCGCACGCGTTCCTATAGGCTGCTACTGCCGAACCATTTCTCTCTAATGGTTTTACCTTCTACGCGTGCCAAACATTGCTTTCCTTAACAACCCACACGTGGCCGCCTTCCTGTTTTGCCTATGTCCGCCACTTGGCAATCTTGAAGTATCTTTCCAAAATTGGCTGCTACCGGTCGAGTCGGTAACTACACTTGATACTTGTCCAGTACACCGCTTTGTTGGCTCCACGTGGCCTCCTAACTCCGCAGCACTACTTCTGCGCAGTATTGGTCTTCGCATCATGGCCAAAACTCGACGCTGCGTGCAACTTGTAGTGCTCTAGTTTTTACAGCAGAGCACTAAGTAAAATTTCTCAGTTAATTTTCTATGTATTAAACTTTAATCAGGTGTTTGGGAGTAAGTTTCTAAAAATTACTATGCTTCTAAATGATATTTAGTGTACTGTCTTGTCTTTATCAACCATACATTCGCATTTTAAAACAAACTAACATATCAATATTTTCTTTTCAACAATTTGTTCCAGCATAAGAATATGTTTCACAGTAGTAAATCAGTAAATAGAAAGTTATATGCATGTTTAGAGTATGTTTTAGCATAATAATCAAATAACGTAAATAACAAGGAAATTACCTGATGCTGATGCTAGTAGACCGTAGGTTGTGGCAGGTTTTAGATTCTCTTAGTCAGCCAAGATGAAGTGTCCACCCTACCGACCAGCTATTATCTTGCTGGCCCTTGGAAATCAAAGGATTTCCAAGCCCCCGAGCTCACAAACTGATAATCCCGAGAGCAATCTTTACTTAGGTTCTCCAAACCTTCTTTTTATTCCCGAACCTTTCTATTCTCAAACTTTTCTCCTCCCTTCCAACTATCTCCCCTTACCTTCAACTTTCTCTCCCTGTATATACACTTCCTTCCTCGAGAAGACCTTGGGCTTACTCCACCGCCCCAAACTCCCCCTCTCGAGCCCCTCAAACATTTATTCCTTTCCTTAGTTCGTTCATACATGTTTCATTATAAAAATGTATTTTTCACACTCAATGTACCGAATAATTATTTACACTCGTGGTAAATTTATTTGACTTGGATTGACGGTTGTAAGTATTTATTACGATGGGAATCATTACCCAAAGGTTATCCATTCGGGACAAGGTTTATTAATTACAAGTCTATTCACCAACTTTGTATTTAATGTTATTAATGTAATTAATAAAATATTATATAAATGGTTGACCCCTTTTCAACTTGGACATGGTGTGTCTTAATGGTCTACCTCATCCGTCGAGATCACTTATCTTGAGATTTAAATTCCAAGATTCATATTGAATAATTAAATAAACCATTTTCCATCACATCACATTCATTCCAAAATTGTTATCCTATTGTGTCTAACTTAGAAATGTAAAATAATCAAACTCTAATCATTCATTAGTCAATATTTAAATTTTACCTATTTTGCAATTGTTATGACATGGGTAGTAATATTATTAAAATAAATTTTAAGTAATAATATTAATTAAATCAACACAAGGTAATAATAAATGGTGAATTTAATAAAGATGTCTTTTAAATCATTTGTTTATCACATGAGTACCCTAACATCTACATAGTATCGTTGTTATTCTAAACAAAGCACCCTTAAGGGCTTAAACAATCTTACTAATTAATTAGACAGTACCATTACCTTATTTACAACAATTGTCAGACGACAATGTTAACTGATGAAACTTGTCTCAATTGTATATAACGATGTTTACCAATGAGTAATACATAGCTTAATTGACTTGTTTTACACATCTTAAATAACTTTATATTCATTATCTGAATTCGGTCAATGCATGATTAACCTAATTACTTATGACAACTTATACATTTATTCAATATATTAAGTGTTTGTATATCGATACTAGTGTACATGTGCAAGGTGTGCATGCGTGGCCAGCGTATGCATAGATCATAAATGTACTATAGACAAACCCCATCCCGCCTATGCATACCTGCTAACTAATAGTAGTATTTACCCCCATGTAGAAGAACAAACATAATATATATAGTATAATTACTTCAACATTCTCATTTATTTAACAGTTAATTCTTTACGATTTCACATCATTATCTTTATCTTTACATTAGTTTAATCAATCATGTACAATGAAGGGTACCTACTACCACTAACTCAGAATCAAGGAATACTAAACCCTTAACAGTACTAACTAACACATCCTCCCATCATAACCTACATCCAGCATCCTCCCTATCCTTCCTCTGCTAGTACAAAAGTGGATGTCGGACTCACCGATCTGACCACATAGAAGTTGAGAGCGATAGCGTCGGCTGAACAACGGACCTATCCTCCCCTAGCAGGAATCCGACCATCGTCATCACAACAACATGGGGAGCGTGTCTCAGCACGCCCCTCCCACGACCTCGGGTCTCATGGAAACATAGGGTGGGAAACACATCCATCCCTCTCAACATACTGGGCCTACGCCCTTATCGACTCATACTTTGCTGCTATCGGGATTATCAGTTTGTGTTATTGTAACATCATTTTTGGCTGCTAAGGTTTACTGTACGAACATGTTTTTTTTTTCCAATATATATCAGATCAAGTAACTGGCTATCCCATAGCCCTTGTGTCCTGTAGGTTAGTATTTTGCAAAATACAATTTATAGAAAGCATTTCCCATTGATCACCAATTGATCCATGTTATCAAAAATCATTTTATTTCATGTAACCTTTTTAGTTCATCATAGATGCATATGACATATAACACTTCAATAATTTATATAAGAAGATGGTATCCACGTACCGAATCATATATTTCACATCTTATTAATGAGAACATATAAACACATACTGTAATCGTAAAATAAAGAAATCATATGATAATCATGACATCGTAACCGCATAACATAGTAACATCATAATCATAGTGAAATCATAAAACAAAGTAACATCATATAATGAGGTCCATCATATCGTAATATAGTTTACTTAGTGGAGTTGAGTTCAACAGAATATATAAGAAAATAAAGTATGGTGTGTCTAACTGATAAATATGCCTAATGAAATTATGGGCATTACACAACTCCACAGTCTCGTCAAAAGTTGGATGCTACGTGCAACTTCACATCATCCTTAATAATTAGCCAAAATTGTGTTTCTGAGCTATGCTCAGCTTAGATTTCCTTGCCTGCCTCAAAATGTGCTTCCCAAAACTTTAACTCAACCTGGGCCCAGCATGCCCCTAACACTTACATGTGGCTCGTCCCTGAGCCACTGATTGTTTCAGCTGTCTCACTCTGTGCCACGATTGGTGAGATGAAATTGGCCGTGAACTCGTCATATGTGCTGCACAACTACACCACTACTTCTCTTGTATCCTCCTCAACTTGTTTAATTCTCTTAAGGAGTGTTGGAGTTATTTCTTGTCCAATTTGATCTTGTACCTGCTCCTGGTTATCGTGCAGTTTGATTAACTTATCTTCAATCTGCTACGATACCACCATGGTATTCTCTAGGAGCTGTTGCAACTGATTATCCATCTCGGTCTTTTTTTGTCGTAAGTCCTGTACTTCTTTCTTTAAGCTGGATATCTCCTTGTATCTTGGCATCTTTTCTCTAGGTGGCAAATCTTTCACCTCTGCATTCAACTTGTCTAGCACGGTCTGTTTTTCTTGTAATGCGGTCTTGACTTGCAGCAACCCTTGATCCTCTTCAAGGGTCGCGATTGCCTGCAAAACCTTATCCAGGAGAGATTGGAACTTAGCCATCTCACTTGTGATGCTTTTTGAGGTGGCGCTGACTGACTGCTCTCTAAGCTGCTGTTGGTTTAATGGTGCTTGCTTATTTAGCTTCTCCTTCAATGTAGCAATATCAGCCTCATAATGAATTTCTTTGTCCTGCATCTCTGACTGCAAGGATCTCACCTTATCTCCAATCCTCAGAACTGTGTCTGCAGGATCATCCTGGATGTCTATGTCTTTAATATCCTTTGCCACATTGGATACGATGGTTTCCAAATTATGTCGGCGGTCCTATTCATTACGTAACTATATCTCTGCCTTCTGCTGAATTTGTCTATTTGCTGCGGTGAGCTCTACTTGTAACTTCATCGCTTCAACCGTTCGTTCATGCATCTCCTCCACGATCTGTGTGTGGATGAAGTGCAATCCTAGTAATGGGATTTTGGCTAAGTCGAGCTCTAGCCTCTCGACTACCGTTGTGTCCAAGGCCACTTGCTCTGCTATTGGCAACGCAATAGCCAATGGGTCCATATGGATAATCCTAGTCTTCGACGGTAGCATTATTGCTAGCTACTGGCTTCCTTGCTGCGAGGTTGCTACCGACCTCCTTTCAGCCCCTGCTTCCTATGGCACAATAAGGTTTTTCTGGACATCGTCCATTTTCTTCATTAGGCCTTGCATTGAGAGCCTCGCCTGGTGTAGGTCATTGTGGATGACCTTGTCCTTCTTTTCTTTAGCTGCCATCAGCTCCTTCATCTGCTCTGAGATTGTTTTGGCTATCATCTCATAGTCATCATCATTGAGGACTACCTCCGATTGAATCTTTGTAGCCTTCACCTTTTTCCTCGACTTTGGCTTCTGTGAAGTCTCGACTTGTTTTCTCTTCCCTGTTTCTTCAATGATTGGGCATGAGAGCGGGATCGGCTCATCTTCTTCTAAATCTGTCTCCACGTCCATGACCTCTACGCAGAATTCTGTTGGCCAATCTTTCATGAGGTCCTCAATATCCTACTCATACATGTTGTACTTTCCTGGGAACCACTCCGGTTTCCTCATTTGTGCTTTCAGCGATATGAATATACATTTCATATCCACCTCAAAGTTGATGATGCGGATATACTTTTTCGTGACTTGCTTTGTGATGCAAGGTGTCTTCATGATTGTGTTGTGCAGCTGCATATACTACTGGTAAAAGACTTCTGCGGTTGCATGCTGGTGCTCTGGATTTGTGTTTTCCTAGAGGTTCACAAATTTAAACCCTCTAGGATCCTTGGGATCCATAACGACGCACGCATAATCTCGCAGCTCCTTCCATCCACACAAAGCAATCAAGACAATGAGCCAGGTGAAATGGAACTGGCCACCATTCCCCTGGTTGTCGTTGAGTTCTTCAAGGAACTCATTCAGCAAAAATTGACACCAATTGAAGTTGTGGCCTTCTGCCGCTACGGCACCAAGGAGTATTGTGCCTGCAAGCACCTCTGAAGGCCTAGCTTTTTTAAGCATCTTGCCTATGAGCAACTGTGTTACAAATCTTGTTGCTCGATCCTCTATGTCTTCTGTTAGGAATCCTCTTTTTCCCTTTACCATGGAGTGGGTCTTCTTCATCTTCTCCACAGCCTCTTTTTCTTTTCTCTTCCCCTGGAAGAAATGCTTTGGATCCTTACCATGCTTGCCTAACCTGGTGATGCAGTGGATCAAATCAATGTTAATGTCAATGTTTCTGTCCAACCATAGATAACCTTGGTGGATTCGTGCCATGAGTGTGTGAACCACGACATTCAGTTCTGGAGAGCGGTCAAAATGTGGCAATATCAGCAAGTTCAGTAGCCTTGACTGAATGACAGGTGCTAACCAACTTTCAACTAGCAAGTTGAGAGTTCCCTTGGTGTCCTTTTTCTAGCACATATACTAGTCTGGTTGAAAATCTGGGTATTTGGGAACATCTGGCTCATCTTTCTTCATTCCCAAGAGGTCATAATCCTCCCATTTACAATCTACTATCTTTCCCAGTAGATTCTTACCAATGTTTACATGCTTTGACATAGGCAACAGCGGGATGTCATATCTCGTAGTCTTGAGCAATTTAAACATAGGGCCATTCAATGCCCCTGGATAGATATATTCAGGTGTCATCTTTAGAGGTTTTTTCTGAAAGACTGGTGCTTTCTGTGCCGAGGATCCCAACTTTATGATATTGGATCGAGGTGCAGTTACCACTTTTCCCTTATCTTTTGGTTTTTTCGGCATCGTGGGATTAATTCTTGGTGATCTGCGGGATCCTTCACCTTGTTCTACGGAGACCTTCTTAACTGGTGTCTTCATTAACTGCTGAATCCCTCCTTGCTTAAAGATCCTCAGGACTTCTTCAAGGGTCAGTTCTTCTTCTCTAAAGGAAGGTTCAGACATTCACAAATGAGGTAGTGGCTAAGACAGACAGAATACATATGGCTACTAGCTCAGAGAGGTTAATCGCAAGAAAATTCTAAGTGCTTGGTAACGCCCGCGAATCTCCCAACGGTGTTATTTATAGGTGCAACAGACCCTCTCGCGTGCCCTTCAATGGATAGATAAGCATTTAATGTGGTGTCCGTTGGTGAATTTGAGTGGATCCTTCAGTCTTTTTTGTCGTCAACGTGCTCAAAATGGATATCTTTGCTTTAAATGCTGAAGCGGTTGCTGCAACGGTCATCTAACGACTATTTTTCTGAAAAGCCATGCAATGTCTATTTCTCTCTGGGTGTTGCACCGAACTACGTGGCAAGGCATCTGCAAGCCTGGATGGCTACTTCACAGTGCCAAAAATTTCCAACTGCGCGGCTTCCACTATATATGTTTTTCTTCTTCTTTTTCTCTTTTTTTTTTCTCGCGCAGCTTCAACAATGCCGCGCGGTGCATCGATCATTCTTCCTATCATACCTTCTTCCTTTTATCATACGTGTACAGAATCCTTTACATTTCTAGTGTCCACTTTCAACTATACTTGACACTTAGAACTTCCTTCCTTGGTTCGTTATTCAGGGTTCTATGAAGCAGTGCTATCATGGTATAGCTTTAGCCTGCTTCCATTTATCAAAGTTGGAAAAGTATCGCGAGCTAAATTGGCTAACTGGACTACACCAGTGTTAGTAACATGCATCACAGTATATGGGCCAAGCCAATGCATCTTAAATTTACCAGGGAATTTCATGAATTTGCTATCATACAAGAGGACTAGATCACCTACCTGAAAACACTTGTTCTTTATATGGTGATCATGCCATGCTTTCTCATGGTCCTTCTGAGCTTGCTGGTTGAATCCTGCGATGAAGCAATCTTCCTCTAATCCCAGTAAATGTAGTAATATTTCTTCTAGAGATTCACAGTCTATTATCCCTGTAAATGCAACGATTCTCAGACTAGGGAAAAAATATTCCATAGGTATTATAGCCTCCTGCCCATAAACCAACCGAAAGGGTGTTTGTCCTCTCAATTTCTTGCATGTTGTCCTGTATGCCGATAGCACAGATGAGACGCGTAGGTCCCAATCATCTCTATTTACATTGCACACCTTAGTGAGTGCATTCTCCAATATTTTATTGAAAGCCTCTATAGTAGCATTCGCCTGTGGATGATATGGAGTACTGCGCTGATGACGAATGTGGAATTCATCTGTAAGCACCTCAATCATCTTGTTCAGAAAGTGAGTACCTTGGTCACTCATCAAAATCTTTGGACAACCAAATCTGGTGAGTATTTCTTCAAAAATAAACTCCGCAGTAGTATTGGCACTGCAGTCCTTAACTGGTTTTGCTTCTGCCCATCTGGTGAGGTAATCTGTAGCAGTAACAATATACCTTGCATGCGTTCTTTTTCTTGGTGGGTTTATAGGAACCACAAATTCTATTGCCCATTTTTTAAATGGCTGCAATTTTAACTGTGCATTCAATGGCATCTCATCTCGGCGTGATGCGTTTCCTGTCCTTTGACAGACATCACAGTTCCTGCAACGTTCTTTGGCATATTTATGGATCGTAGGCCACCATAGCCCTACGTGCAATATCTTCTATGTAGTATCTCTTCCTGCATAGTGACCTCCCGTGATTCCTGAGTGTGCGTCGGCTAGAATAAATGGCTTCTCATGATCGAGTATGCACCTGCACAAGACTTCATCCGGCCCAAGTTTGTATAATTGACATGCAATTATAGTGAAGTCCGCGGCGCGCACCACTAACTGTTTTTTCTACTGGACTGAGAATTCCTAGGGTGCCAGCCCTGTGGTTAGGAAGTCAATGATATCCTTGTAATAATCATCGGCAACCTGTATACTAAATAACTGTGCATTAGGAAGACTATCTTCAATATTTGTCGGCTCCTCTCCTGACTCAATCCTTGACAGATGATCAGGTCCCAAGTTCAGTCTACCTGGCTTGACAATAATTTCAAAGTCATGTTCTTGGAACAATAGTAGCCGTCGGCATATGTGTCCCCCTAACACTGGCTTGTTGACCAAATATTTCAACCTAGAATGGTCAGTAAACATAAGGAAGTGCGATCCCAGCAAGTAGTGTCTAAATTTATGTAGGGCATATACCATCGCAAGGCCTTCCCTCTCAGTAGTAGTATAGTTCTTTTCTGTTGTCGAAAGCTTTCTACTAGAAAATGCAATAGGGTGGTCAATAACTCCCTCTCCTGGCTGAGCTAACATGATTCCTAGGGCAATACATGATGCATCAACATGGACATGGAATGGCTTTGTCCAGTCTGGAAAGACTAGAATCGGCGCAATGACCATCTTTTCTTTTAATGTGTCAAAACGATGTTCGCATTCTATGTTCCAAATGAACGGTGCATCTTTTTTCTGCAGCTTTTCCATTGCTGCGGTTATCTGTGCATAACCCTTTATAAATTTTTTGTAATATCCAGTATGGCCTAATGTAGATCGCAACATCTTGACTAAATTTGGTGTTGGTAAGTTTGCAATAACAGCAGTCTTCACAGGATCTACCATCAGTCCTTGCTTACAAACAATGTGGCCAAGTAAAATTCCATAAGGCACACAGAAAATACACTTTTTCAAATTCAAAGATATTTGATGATGTCAACACTTCTCGAGCATCATGCGGAGATTCGCGCAATGATTTTTCAATAGACCAAATACAGTCCAATCATCAAAATATGCTTCTAAAAACTTGTGCATAAAATCTTTAAATGCTGTGACGACGACTCTATAGAATATGGCAGGTGCGTTCTTCAGCCCAAAAGGCATGACGCTGTACTGGAATGACCCCCATTCTATAGAAAATGTTTTCTTATGCCTGTCCACAGGATCAATCCTGATTTGATTAAAACCAGAGAAAGCATCAATGAAAGAATATGCCTCATTTCCTCCAACGTTATCAAGCACTTCGTCTGTGAATGGAGTAGGGAATGGGTCGTGCATGGGAGCATCATTCAGCTTTCTGAGATCCACACAAATCCTGATCTCACCTTTTGCTTTCTTTTCTTGAACAACGATGGGGCTAATCCATTCGGATTCTTCAACTAGTTCAATGATTCCTGCTTCTAGCATCTTATCTAGCTCTGCGGGGACTTTTTCCTTATAGCATAGATTCAATCTGTATGGCCCCTGCTTGACAAGCTTAGCACCTGGTTTTAAAGGTATTTTCATGACCCCTTGGTCTCCCAAAATTCCTTTCATTTCTGTAAATTTTGTTGGAAATAGTTCGTGATACTCATGTAAGGTATCTATGATCTCTGCAATAGTCTGATCATCTCAATAATCTCCTATTGATTCGAACTTCGACTCTTTGTCTGTGCCAATGTTCACTTTTTGTGTTTTTACTGGTCCAGTCATATCTGGGATTTCCAACGGAGGTCCTTCTACCTCACTCATGCCTTTTGATTCTAGTATATCTATGTTGCGTGGGTCATCCTCATCATCTTCATTGGTATCATTGCTATCTTCAGCTAAGTTGTAACACTCGATCAAGTGCTCTTCATGTTCCTTCCATTCTCACTGTAGGTGCGTAGGAATGCACTCTGTCCCAAAAAACTCCTGTAATGTTATGTTTTGATGATGGCAGTCATCCTGGAATATGCACTTCTTGATTAGTTGTAATGCTTCATGGATTAATTGATTCTTGTCTTCAAAACTGAAGTCCTTCCAGAAGTTCGCAGTGAGTAGCTCCCAATTAGTGAGTTCACTGCGCAACTCCAAGTCGAGGTACCATTTCTCTAGGATACCCGCATCCAATGTATGTACAAATAAATGTACCCATTTTGTAAGTGGTCTTTCCACCCATGCCTTTGAACAGATTTCAATGTGCTGACTAGGGTCTATCTGTCCATTATACTTTTCAAAGTGTAAAGTAACCTTTTCGGAGAATCAGATCTGCATCTTAGTTATGCATTGATCCCAAGTGGTCAATGTTTTCTTATGTGCCTTCCACCATTTGGAAGGAGTATCGTGCAATGCTATATCTAAAGCTAGAAATCTATGCTCATCTGGTATAGCTGTAGTATATTCCCTTATGAAACTGTAAACATTAGCAGAACCATCATATGTGGGAATAGGACTCACCTCTTTTCTGATCCAGCACAGTGATTCTGTAACCTGCACACATCTTCTTGCTGATACTTCATGCATGCGGCATTGCCAATTCTCCAATCCTGTATCCGAGTCAGAGATACCAGAAGCGTCACATCGCCAGATGAGCATACCGTCCGCAGTAGGATTAATGTAGTCTTCCTTGTTCGCAGTCAACTGGTATAGTTGGTCTAAATCTTGAGCTTGGGATTCCTCCTGAATTGGCTCACTGTATCTATTACCATCTTTAGGATCCAATGGTACGATGACCCTAAGATGCTTCCCTTCAAAGATCATCGTCTTTGTCTTCAATTTTATGATAGCCAAGTTATCCATAGCCCAATCAATTCCCAATATTGCTGGAAAAGGTTGAATATCATCCACAATTTCAATAGCCTCAAAGTTTGCATGACTCTGTACTCTGTCAATGTCAACTAATACATTAGCTAAGTGGCAAAGAGGTATGACCTTCTCCTGATTACCCATTCGTAATTGGATAGGTGACCAGAGCAACTTTGGTTGACCCATCTGTTGCCGTGTCTGCTTAGTCAAGACATTCACTTTTGATCCTAGATCAAGGATGACTTCATCCATTTCAAAATCTCCTATCTGCGCAGTAAGCCTCATCTCTCGGCCTATTCTTTTGTGCTTTTTTATATGATGTACAACGCTATCTGGAGTCTCTATTGCAATCTGAGGTTCATACTAGCTGATAAGCTTCTGGAGCTCTACTATGGCTTTTTCACTTTTTAGTAACTTCATGGAGCTTCGCAAGAATTGAGCAACAGAAGTACGGACATTTGTCATAGTACTTGTTTTGTCATATGGAGCCGGCATGTCTTCAACATGCGGTGTTTCACTACGTAGCGGGATCATTGATGACTTATCTACTTATTCTCTAAAGGTATCCCGCGCGTCAATGAAGATATCCTTATTCTTTTGTAGGTTAAGAGGGGGTGCTTTACTTGGAACTTTCCTTTTCCATACTGTTTCAAGGGGATCCTTCTTCGCATGTGCTTCCCCTGATGTTGAAGCTTCCGTTCCTCTATCGCGACCTGTCTCAATGCCACTGTGCATGACGACGTTAATGCTTTGATCGACTGGTCTATTCTCTACTGTGATCCACTGGACGTTTGGATTCGGAGCCTCTGTTCATCTTGTCTTATGCATTTCCACCTCTAATACTGGGCAATCTTCAATGACATGCTCAAACGATTTACAATAGTTGCACGTAGTGCATGGGTTAACACAATCTCTAAACACGTGCCCGGGTTGGCCACAGTTATATCAAATGACTTGGCCGCAGCCTCTTCCCTGTGCCAGACCAACATTTCTTCCTCTGCCGCGGTATCCACCACCACGACCTCTGTATCCTCCTTTGTCATATTGTGCATTTTCTTGTTTCGGCTGGGTCTCTTCTTGTACATGGTACAAGCCAGCGCCTCGCATTGAGTCCATATCCCTTTTTCTTTCATTCATTAATTCATATGCGCGACAGTTGGATTCATCATGTCCAACTGATTTACATAAATTGCAATATAAATTCTTAGGCGTTTTCACATATTTCTAGATGAGGTAACAGTCTTCAAGTCTATGTCCTGTGGTTCTACAAATTTCACACCATGGTGCCTAATTCTGATTTAATGGGTTAGGCGCACCACTGTTAATATAGTCGTAGAATAGAGGGCAATGCTCACGGTCATGACCTTCTCCTTTACAACTTGTACACCAGACCTCCTGTCTAGGTTCATATCTTTGTTCTTTACCATTTTTCATACTTTGCAGTTCAAGTGTTAGGGTGGTCAGCTGGTTCTGGATCTGAGACATCCCAGAACTAGTATAACCAATCGACGAAGCTTCTAGCTTCATTGCGATTTCCAAGGCCTCTTCCTGGGATAGAACCTTCTGTTGCATCAATGGTAATCTGATATGAGGTAACAGCATAGCAATGAACCATTCTTTATGTTGTTCTGGTGGTATAACAAAGCTTACTTGGTCTAGTAAGGTCTTAAATTTCTGATCAAATTCCCAAATTGTTTTAGTTGGTCTCTGCTTTATTTCCTTCAACTCAGTTATACACCGAGACTCAGACTTAGGTTTCATGAACTCTGCCACCGGTGCGACTTTAATTTCTACGAGGGTTCTTAGCTGTACGGTAGAGTATTTCATAAACCAATGTAGTGCTCTATCCCTGAAAGTGGTGATGAGCTATGCTTGCTTCACAACATCGTCCTGGATTTGTCTTACACTCCATACAGCTTCACAAAGGAACCAATGCTGATCAGGGTCTTCTAGGCCAGTTCCTCTAAATATTGGCAGTTTCATATTAGTGTTCACCATTGTGCTACTAGGTGGTGGGGTAGCGGGATTAGTGCGCAGCTGCTGCAAAGGGATCTGCGGAGTGAATACAAACGGGACTATCGGGAGAGATGGACTAGGCTGATTCTTCTACGGGGTGGGCTGCGTAGCGGGTGGGTTCTACGATAATGGTGGCGCAGTTTGTGCAGCTGGTGGATTCTCAGGGGTAAATGGTTGTGCAACTTCGCTATCAAGATCGTAGGGTATCTTAGTATCTATATGAAGTTTAGGGCCCCTCCGGATTCTAATTAATTTTATATCTCTTACCACTTCTAAGAGTATGTGTCTCTTCATCAGAATCAATATATGTATTGTTTATCATGACAAACTTTAAGCAAATTACTACATTCTTAGAACACCTTTCTCAGCTAACAGCATCTTAATGTATAGACTGAGGTTGTTCAGAAACTTGCCATGGAATCCTCCGAAAAAATTTGCTTCTGCTTGGTTGTAGGATTTGAGTGTGTCTACAACAAATTTTGTTACAAAGCCTTCTAGCATATGATCGACCCAATAATAAACTGCGCGTGACAATGGGCTGTCTAACGCTTTAAGCTGCGCTGTGAGCTCGGGAGTCCACTCCATAGGAACTCCTCCTTGGAAACAATTTTTCTTCTCTACGAGCCGTGAGATCCACGGATGCAGATTGGTTGGAAACGATGCCCAAAAGATCTCGTGAATGTCATCTAACAGATATCTATCCGACCACTCTGTGTCTCTTAGATGTGTATGTCTATTTTCTTGTTTGTTAAAATCGCTTATGGTCTTATCCCACCAAGCTTGGATTTCTGTCTTTTGAGGATGCCAATAGTTAGATCCTTCGGGGAACTGGTATTCTTCTTCACACATCGTAATTGCAACTCAACGAAACCATTTCAACTCATCATGGATTCCAGCGCAGCAACGAAACCATTTCAACTCATCATGGATTCTACCGCGGCAACGGAACCATTTGTTGGCTTAAACTGACCTAGAGGTTTCCAATTAGACCCAAGTTCTTTGCGGTTCTTCCTTTTACCAACAAAACCCCTTTGCACCGGCCCTTTCGGAAATAACCTGCGAGCAAGTTGAGGTCTCACTTGAGGTGTATCTTTATTGGGTACTACGGAATTAGGTTTCCACAGTAAATGATGAGTTGTTTATCTGAGCAAGCTGCACAGCGCAGGACAGAAGGAGTGCGCTGTGGGGAAAAGTGATGCGGTGCGCAACAATATATATGCTACGAGCAGTACTGCATGGTGGAGCGAACACTGTGGACCACACCAAGGGTTTCTTACTACTGCGAATCTTCTACTGTAACTGCGAATCACCCACAATTATCCTCTACTTGGAAAATCTTGGAAACGTTAAGGCAATGAAATGAATATCACTCATCCATTCATTCAGGCACTTACTGGCTATCTTTCTAGCATTTGTCAAGAACTTGGATTATTACAACATGACCAAAATGATAAAGATGATTAACTGTACTGCGTTCGTCACTGTGTTTAAGAAAGTAATTATACTTTAAATGACTGATTCACGGCCTTAACATAGAATTGAAGTGTTCACCATTCATCTGCTTCCGCGGAACTTAGCATATCATTCCCTAAACTTCTCCTATCGGTAAATGCATATCAAAGTTCTCAATTTACAGCATGCAAGGAAACCTTCAAGTATTCATTCTACAAAAAATATAGACAGTCATTCATTCATACACATCATCATATAACACAGGATTTAACGTGGTTCACTTCCCCGGATGGAAATCTACGTCCACAAGAACGGTTGGTAATATATTTATTTCAAAAGGGATGGGGAAACTGTTCTTTGTCCGTGCACTCAGCTGCAGAATCTCCTTCTCTTGGCTAGGTCTCTGCGCACACAGCTGCAGAGCCTTTACAATATTCTAGCTCGGAGAGATTTTACAATACAAAAGGGTGTCTCCTTAAGTTCTCAAAACAAAAGCATAACAATAATACAGAGAGAGAACAACCCACAAAACATGAACCCCCATCCCGTACAAAATGTCTTCTTAAATAGATCATGCCCGAAGGTCATGTCTGTACAATGTCGAAGACCTAAAACCCAAAACCCTAAGGGTTTCCAAAACTGCACCGATTTTTCAAACCGGCTTGCTGGCTCTTGGTAGCATCTACTTGATCATGGTGGATCTCCATGTCCTCATTCTGTCGCTATCGACCTTCCTATCACATGCGTGCCTATAGGTCGCTACTACTGAACCATTTCTCTCTAATGGTTTTACCTTCTGCGCATGCCAAACGTCGCTTTCCTTAACAACCCATGCATGGCCGCCTTCCTGTCTTGCCTACGTCCACCGCTCGACAATCCTGAAGTATCTTTCCAAAATTGGCTACTACCGATCGAGTCGGTAACTACACTTGATACTTGTCTAGCACACCGCTTTGCTGGCTCCATGTGGCCTCCTAACTCCGCAACACTACTTCTACGTAGTACTAGTCTTTGCATCATGACCAAAACTTGACGTTGCACGCAACTCTGTAGTCTCGTCAAACGTTGGATGCTGCGTGCAACTTCGCAGCATCCTCAATACTTAGGCAAAATTGTGTTTCTAAGCTGCGCTCAGCTCAGCTTTCCCTGCCTACCTAAAAAAGATGCTTCCCAAAACTTTAACTCAACCTGGGCCCAACAATCATCTAAGGTCATCATGCTCTTCAATCCAATTTGTCCTTTTGTGTGATCTATAGCTCAAGGTAGTCACGAACGAAGAAGTGTAGATTTGACCTATAACACATGTGTCATTGGTTCACTTTCGGCCTCTGAACCTTCAGCCTGTGAAAGTACAGTCTATGCCCTACCTATCACATTTTACGAATTTCATTTGGAGCTTCCTAGCCCAAGTTATGACCGTTTTTCCTAGGTCACTTGTTTATGACTCAGTTCTGGAAGAGGCCAAAACCCTAGATTGTACAGATCATAAAACACAAAGTACAATGAATTAGAAGTTGTTATTCAGACACAAGATACATGGGGATCGTATCTTCGACCTATAATAGTTTCATATCCTGAAACATTGCCGAAATGGATTTATACTGAAAGTGCTACGATGACTGGTTTTTTCTATATCAAACCCTTGCATCGCAAGTGCAACAAGTGTCATACATGCCATACCATGCCTTCTTTCAGGCTAGCTCTGATACCATGTTAGTTTTTACCATTATTGCACACACATAACAGATAAGCAAACAAAAGTCTCTTATCATAAACCTAGGGTTACATATTTCACATGTTCCTATAGCCATAAATTAAACACACAAATGAAATTTTTCTACAAAGTCGAGCTAGTTAAATAAGCTCCCTCTCATTTCATTATTTTTCGTAACAATAGAAAAAACAAACATACTTTATCAAAATCATTCCTATAGGTCGAGTAGATTAATTTGAAATATCATTTCCAAGGTTTAAGATATTATATGACTATAGGAGCAGAGTCAAATAGAAATCTCTAACACTAGTTGATGCCGAAAACGTATCAACAAGCATCATCATTTTATAAAGTTTAAGCATAGCCGAAACCCTAAACCCTGACAAGCTTATAGATCGATTACATAAACATTCATACAATCGATGAAGTTGCTTAGAGGCCAAAGACTATCACATATTACAACACATAACCATTGATTAAAGAATAGTAGCAGCATTTTCCATTATACATGCATAATATACGATTCCCTTTCCCATCATTTAAACATTTCGTGAGCTTATAGTCCAAAAAGAAAAACGATAGCAACACGTGTGTAAAACCTAGTTGCACAAACATTACCATTTTACATTAAATTCAAAAGCATAGGTTTGTTTAAACACAAACTCTTTCCATATTATAAATCGACGAGTGACACGTTGGTTCACGGGTCAAGCCCCAAAACAGTAAACACAAAACAGTCACCGCAGCATAGTTTTGCAAAAGATCTTTTATATTATCAACTCAATAGAGTCTGAAACCCTACTTAAATGAAGGAATGTTTCCCAGTTTAAAACCAAGAACCCAAACACTGTAGAATAACAAATCAACTATTACATCGACTCTGCAAACCAAGAAGTATCCTAACATAGACTTCAACCACGATTTCTAGAACAGGTGTTACAACTTCAATGTTTGCCATGAATCTGCTAGGAGAACCTATGAGGGTTTGCCACTGGCTCTTACCAATTTATTCCCATGCTATCCATTGCCATCAAACCCAACACTGTGAATATAGAACGATGGCAGTACATGCCACATGAACTACCATGAATTATTAACGAGTTCCAATAAACATTGATAAACCAAAACGTATTACATAAATTGATATGAGATTACTTACCTTGCTTTTAACAGTCGAATGGAATGCTTCTTGCTTCCAAATCCTTCAACCAACGCAATAGGTGACATGCAACTGAACCATAACCAAGCTCAGAGTCAAAAACCTCACCAAAAACCTAAACTATCACCTAACGAAAGCCATAGGGCTTCACTGCTTTACACTTAGTAAACTCGAGCTACTTATACAGTAGATTCACAATAAAAAATTACAAATATTGGAGACACAGTGCCATCCACAACCACCAAGGGTCGAGCCCTGCAAACCAGCGGCCTGTCAGTTTCTTCCCCAAATGAAAAACACAAAATGAATGCGTGAAGGAAACAATAAACGCTTTGGCAAGATTGTCTTAGGGTTTTTCACATCTCAAAGATTGGGACATGAGATCAACGATCAAGAATGAGCCAGCATAGCCACGATAGTACCAAGGAAGAGATACAACCAAACAAAAATCAATAACCTCATTTAATAACCAGTACAATGGATGCCATATCACCCAAAGCTGAGCTTACAACTCTGTGAAGCATCACCATCTCTTACCACTGTTATCACGTGGAGCCAGAACACATAGGTGCCATCTTAGCAAACCATTACCATCTCACAAGATCACATTTAATGCTGAGATCTCACGTAGAAATCTACCAGACCCTCGACTGCAACGACATTTAATTCATATCAACATCGAGTTATGGTGACAGCAAAATTCTCGGGATGGTATCACTGCTATACAACTGTATCACAACCGTGATATAAGTTATCAAACCATAGGATATATATATATATATATATATATATATCAATACCATAACACAAACAATGCAAAGTTCTAACCATAAGATAGTATCACGACATTGCATTCATGCTATAAGTATAAAACATGTTCTAAGTTCACTTAGCATATATGCATTGCACATTCGAACCATAGGGTTTACATATAGTACTTCAACAATGCTATTAGCATAGTTTTCGTAGGTTATCAAATCAAATAAATCGATATATTTGTATATATATAGCATGTATTAGAAATCAATACAATGCCTTAGTACTGTAGTCGCTACCACAAAGTTTAACATTTAAACTCGTACATTTAAATAAACATGCATTACGATTATAATAGCTAGGTCAGATTACAATTTTAATTGCTAGGGTTTGACACCAAATCCTATGTGATGCATACGATTATGTCTAGTAGCATCCTATTTACAAGAGGACACAACAGAACATCATCACTTTAGCATTACAAGACTTATTACATTGTAGTTGTCATTTTCCAGGAGATTCACTGTAAACTAATGGTGGCATATCTTCTCGGGGTCATTCATAAGATCAAACTTGTCACATTTTTATACTGATAAACTAAGTTGTAATACCACTGATCCTACCAACAGATACAATGAGTATAGTGTATAACATTTCTAGTGACACATACAGATATTATCATAAAGACGATACAAGTTGACGAAGTTAAACCAAAGTTACATACCAGCGACATCTTCATGCACGACAACATATACAATTATCTTAAACATAGAAACAACAAGCTAAAGCTTATAACTTGTCTTGTAAAAACTCGAATTACTCCATTACCTTACCTGCAGATCTGTGAAAGAAAGAATCCAATGCTTTAGATTTCAGAGCTAAGTAAACCCAAGGGCACCCGGTAGGAACCCCTTCAGAAATATGCAAACAAATTCTTCAGAATTGTTACCAGATCTTTACACATAACAAAATAAACATTGTTCTGTCGCATCTCATTTACAATCAAGTATCTTTTTATGTTTAAAAATAAATACGAGCATTTTATGAAGTAGTTATTATCTATTATTTAATTAATTATCATTCGGCAGATAGCAATTATCTTTTAAAATAGGCTATATCAAAGAATTTTAAATTTTGCAATTTTTGGGATGTTACATTACAACATTTAATTAAATCAGGTGAAATATAGCTAAGACTTTCCCCAGGATCAATTAGAATAGAGATGGGTTTATCTTTTACCATACCTTCCACTTAAACCATGGAATTTTGATGATCTACATGCCTATTCTCCAAAGCTGCATTTATCCTTGGCATCTCCCTTTCGAAGTCACCAACAGTAGCCTCCTCTTCTATAGTATGTATGTTGTTGAAAGCCTTCATTCTTAGTGGATAGTTTGATGCATAGTGAGGTCCCTGACATTGCCAACACTTAACAGGTTCTTTATGTTCATTATTTTTAACAAAGTTTTTAGCTGGTTAACTTTTCCTTGCAGCTGTAAATTTTGATTGTATATTACTTGCTGCATTATTTCCTGGAAACTTTCTATTAGAGTAATTACGTCAATTATTAGTCCCAAAATTACAATTAAAAGAAAACTGCTTCTTCCTTTGCTCAAAGTTGTTAGGCCTTTTCGCTTTCCATCTTGGTATGCCTTCTCTTCTCTTGTTCTATTCATAACAGATGTTCACCTTTCTCATGGCCTCTTCAAGAGTTCGGGGACTATCATATTCAATTCTATATTTTATTTGAGAGGGAAAGCAGCTTAGAAACCTCTGTACCTTAGGCTTTTCTTCAACGAAATAAGGCACATAGCTTAATAAATTTAAAAACTTGTTGCACAACTCTCTCATATCCATGGAACCTAGCATTAGCATTAACTCATAAAACTCCTTAGCTCGTTCTTCATAGTAATGTTATGACAAAAACTTTCTTTTAAAATATTTCTTAAAATTACTCCATTTTACACTTTTCTCTTTTAAACGTTTAACTCGTTTCAGATCTTGCGACCAGATGTCTGCTTTTCTAGTTAAGTTATAAATTTTCACTTTAGTTTTTAGATGACTTGAGTAATTGTAAATCTGGAAATACTTATTCATTCCAGACAGCCATCCTTCAGTTGTCTCACTCTTTTCTGTTTCTCCATTAAAAGTTGGTGGTTTGATCTTTTTAAACTCGCCAGAAATTTCTTCGTAGGGCCTGTACCTTTTATTCTTAGTGTAGTAGTCACTATCACTAGTATCACTAGAGTACTTATGCTTTTTCCTGTATGCCCTTGGATCAAATTCAGAAGATGGACTACTGTCATAGTTAGTCAATTTTACCTTTTTATCATTGTTGAGATATTGTAACTTCAAAGAATATTATATTTGTACTTTATTATTCCGGAGATGTTTCATTCCTCCGTGAAGATCTTATTGTATATCCGGAGATGTTTATTCCTCCATCGGAATGTGGTAACTCGGGTTATTAGACTTCCCTAGTGGGGGTCGGCCCTGTATGTGTCATGTGGGTCAAAGGGTTACTAGACCACCCTAGAGGGGTCGGCCCAGTCAGTTGTAGTGGGGTATTTAACCCATTGGTTAAATACGAGCCTACGTGTACTTGTGTAAAAGATATGTTAGAGTAGTGTATAAATAGAGGAGGTGTGTTCCTCATTTGACACACACACACACTTGAGAGAGGCGCACTTGTGGAGGAGAGGTATGCTATGGTGGAGAAGGAGATCATGTCTTTGGTTTGCATCTTTGTATATTGCTGGTCATCTATATTGAGGAAGCTTTACTGGGTTTTCTACCCCATGAGGGTTTCCCAGGATAAATCTGTGTCTCTTGTGTTTATGCTATGCTTGTTGTTTCTTCAGTGATCCTGTATATGCTATTATTGTGAAATGGAATGTAATGCTGCTATTTTCTGTCTTAGCATATTAAATTATAACATGGTATCAGAGCTAACCTGAAGGAAGGCAATGTATGGCACTTACGACACTTGCTTCTCTTGCGACAATTTGAGGGTTAGGGTTTTATATAGCAAAAATCAGTCATCGTGGAACTTTCTCTATAAATCCATTTATGAGAAGTTCCAGGATATGAAACATTTACAGGTCGAAGATAAAATCCCCAGGTACCTTGTGTCCAAAGGGAACCCTCAGATTCGTTGTACTTTATGAGTTATGATCAGTACAAGTTAGGGTTTCTGCCTCTTCCAGATCTCAGTCAAAATCAGGTGACCTTGGAAAAAAGGTCATAACTTGGGCTAGGAAGCTCCAAATGAAATTTCGTAAAAAGTGACAGGTAGTACACAGACTGTACTATCTCAAGAAACTTTTTTCAAAGGGCTATGGTGAACCAGTGACACGTGGCATGCCATACAAGTTTGCTCTCTTGTTTTATCCCATAAACAGGTCACGTTGCGACACTTGGCGTAACTCTCTCTCAGAGAGTCCAATTGAGGTCAGACCTATCAGAATGGAAATATAACACGGCGAGCTATCTTAGGAAACGTTTTTAGAGGCCGAAGTTCAAACAGTGACACGTGGCACGCCGTACAAGTTCGCTCTCCTGTTTTATCCCATAAACAGGTCACATTGCGACACTTGGCATAACTCTCTCTCAGAAAATACAATTGAGGTCAGACCTATCAGGATGGAACGATGACAGGTCAGGCTACTACAGAAAAAGTTTTCAGACCTTGTGGAGTAAAAATTTTGGAGTTATAGTAGAAACAATCAGGTACATATTTCTGTCAAAACAGAATTATTTTTGGAGCACCTTTATTCATGGCTTCCGGAATTTAGGGTTTCGGAGAAAGTTAGAATTTTTGCAATTGGAGTCCACGGCTGAATGCTACTCAGGGAAATCAAAATTTAGAGACCAAGATCGAATTTGTTGGTTGGGTAGAAGACCGGGCTTGATAAAACCCTACTTCGGGATTTTGATGAGAAAGATGGAAAATTAGGGCTTCAGCAAAAGTTGGAATTTTTGAAGTGCGTAACCACGGCTGGAAGATCCTCAGAAAAATAAGAGTTTAGAGCCTTGGATCTAACCTTTTGATTGGACAGAAGGGTGGGATTCATCAAACCCTAGTTTGGGTTCCTGTCCAGAAGATCCAGAAGTTTCGAAGGCAATTTTGAGGGGTCAAATTTTGGAGATTTCAAAGTTGAAGAATGCTAGGTTGATCAGCTCAGCAAGACACATTCTTCCATCCATTCAGAAGTGTGAAAGTCAAAGATTGAATTTTTAGGGTTTCTCTAGCAAACCCTAATCAAGCTCTAGATCAAGTTTCAAGGAAAGTTGAGGCTAAGGCCTTACATAAGAAGACTACAAGAAGTCTCGATAGGTATGACTTAAGAAGGTTCAGGTATGTCTTGAATCCTGATTCTTGATTAAGTTCATAATGTGTTTGTCTTCATATTATTTAGTACAATCTTGATCAATGTTAGAATTGTCTTATCACTCTAGTAGCAGTATGAATGCATGTGAATAATTGAAGACATTCATTGATTAGGGCTATATGATTGTACTAATGCATTATGGTGTTGTGTGAGGTTGATGTTGTCTGCTAACAAGATATAGGTACATCACAAAAGACAAATCAAGTTCCATGACCATGACCACATGAAGAGAAAGACTCATCCATAATCTTTGCTCTACTTACGAGGTATGTATGACTTTGTTATATTATGCTTAACCTATGAGACAGGCAGGTTCTAGCTCAGGATCTCTAAATCATTGAAGAGATTGTTTAGGTATGTTGTACATCACTAAGTAGGTATACTAATCCAGTTATGTTTTCCTATCTCATGTTAGAATCTTACCTTGTGTTAGGATCCCTTATATAAGTATACTTGGTATGATTGGTTATGCTTATTCATAAAGTTAGTAATCAAGAGTTTATGTATATTATGTCTCGTATCTTGGTTGATGATTTAACTAACTAGATCAAACAGGAATATGCATGAGTTAAAGAAGACTTCCTTGAAACCCTGAATACTAATGATCATGACTATACATATTTAAGATTATTTAGAATTAGAATGTTTTGATAATATTGAGAATATACTAATGAATATATGTTTGTGTATGAGATCATGAGGATGACACTAGTGCACACTTGAGCATGCACAATGGTACAGAATGAATAGAAGTTCAAAATACATATAGAAGATCAAGCGGGAGGCAACCACACAAACATAAAAGATAAGTATTTGAGTTGTTATTTGAAATAGTAAATGATATTGCTTGTATGCATATTTGTATTCCTAGAATATATCATGCTAAGTGTAAACATTCATAGAGCATTGAACAGTATACTACTAATATGCATATGATTTGTAAGTTGGACAAACATTCCATTGTTGCTTGTCTAGAATGAAACCTCTTTGCTGACATGCTGAGAGCTGTGCACACTCTCAATAGTATGTTCTGGTAGAGATGGAAGGCATCTAGATAGCCACTGTATGCATACAGGATATGGGAAAGTGTTGTGCCAAAGTATTGGTCAAAATAGTTACATAACTATGTAAATGATATCTGTATGCATAATAGGTTATCATGTCAATATGATTTGATGATTATGAAGTATTACTAATCATGTACTTAATTTTGATTTGTAGGAAAGAATCATGATAAGATTTTTGCTCCAAGTGGCTAGATAAGACCATTCTCTTAATGGTGTAATTAAAGAAGAAGTGTGAATCAGGTTCTGTATGGGTACCCAGGATTGATAATCAATTGATGAGCTTAATGATCACCATGGGTGATGAGGATCTCAACCTTTGCTACAAGGTTGAATATTGTTTCTATACATAGACGATATGGTGCAGAAAGGAACCAAAAGTTTGAATTTGTAACAATGTACTAACCAAACCTCTACCGATCCGATGTACTAACCAAACCTCTGCCTCAAGTAAAGTTTTCTGAGACAAACTTAATATAGTTCAGAAGGACCCTCCTCGAAAGGGGGAGTGATGTGATAACTCATGATGAGATTGCCTGCATCGACAGTGAGGTCAATGATGAGGATACCTATATTAGTGATGCCGACAGAGAGGTTGGTGGATGGTCCTTAGACAGGGTCTAAGGTGACAAGAGGATTGCATCATCCTTGAACATATATTCTAAAAGAGGCCGTAGACATGATGTCTCTGAAAATGAAGTCCTTGGTGGACATATAGGATTGCATCATCCTAAAGAGAGCCGTAGACGTATGTCTTCGAGAATGAAGTCCTTGGTGGACTTGAGGGGATTGGATCATCCCTGGACTTTAGTCCTAAAGAGAGCCGTAGACGTATGTCTTCGAGAATGAAGTCCTTGGTGGACTTGAGGGGATTGGATCATCCCTGGACTTCAGTCCTAAAGAAGAGTTGTAGACGTATGTCTTCGAGAATGAAGTTCTTGGTGAACATGTGAGGGGATTGGATCACCCCTGGACTTCAGTCCGAAAGAAGAGCCGTAGATGTATGTCTTCGTGAATGAAGTTCTTAGTGAACATGTGAGGGGATTGGATCATCCCTAGACTTCAGTCCAAAAGAAGAGCTGTAGACGTATGTCTTCGTGAATGAAGTTCTTGGTGAACATGTGAGGGGATTGGATCATCCCTGGACTTCAGTCCGAAAGAAGAGCCGTAGACGTATGTCTTCGAGAATGAAGTCCTTGGTGGACGGTTGAGGATTAAGTCATCCTTGGACGTAGTCCTAAATGTACGGTTGAGGATTAAGTCATCCTTGGACGTAGTCCTAAATGTACGGTGGAGGATTAAGTCATCCTTGGACGTGGTCCTAGATGTATGGTTGAGGATTAAGTCATCCTTGGACGTGGTCCTACATGTACGGTTGAGGATTAAGTCATCCTTGGACGTGGTCCTAAATGTACGGTGGAGGATTAAGTCATCCTTGGATGTGGTCCTAAATGTACGGTTGAGGATTAAGTCATCCTTGGACGTGGTCCTAAATGTATGGTGGAGGATTAAGTCATCCTTGGACATGGTCCTAAATGTACGGTTGAGTATTAAGTCATCCTTGGATGTGGTCCTAAATGTACGGTTGAGGATTGAGTCATCCTTGGACGTGGTCCTAAATGTAGGGTTGAGGATTGAGTCATCCTTGGACGTGGTCCTAAATGTACGGGTGAGGATTGAGTCATCCTTGGACGTGGTCCTAAATGTACGGTTGTGGATTAAATCATCCTTGGACAGTAAATCCAGTAATTCCGAAAGGAAGGATAGTCCTAAATGAATTGAGTGGATTAAATCATCCTTGGACAGTAAATCCAGTAATTCCGAAAGGAAGGATAGTCCTAAATGAATTGAGTGGATTAAATCATCCTTGGACAGTAAATCCAGTAATTCTGAAAGGAAGGATAGTCCTAAATGAATTGAGTGGATTAAATCATCCTTGGACAGTAACCAGTAATTCCGAAAGGAAGGATAGTCCTAAATGAATTGAGTGGATTAAATCATCCTTGGACAGTAAATCCAGTAATTCCGAAAGGAAGGATAGTCCTAAATGAATTGAGTGGATTAAATCATCCTTGGATAGTAAATCCAGTAATTCCGAAAGGAAGGATAGTCCTAAATGAATTGAATGGATTAAATCATCCTTGGACAGTAAATCCAGTAATTCGAAAGGAAGGATAGTCCTAAATGAGATTGAGTGGACTAATCATCCTGTAAATAGATTGGGATTGCCTCATCCCTAGACATGGTGAGATGTCTTAAAGTGATAAGGACTAATCATCCTGTAAATAGATTGGGATTGCCTCATCCCTAGACATGGTGAGATGTCTTAAAGTGATAATGACTAATCATCCTGTAAATAGATTGGGATTGCCTCGTCCCTAGACATGGTGAGATGTCTTAAAGTGATAAGGACTAATCATGCTGTAAATAGATTGGGATTGCCTCGTCCCTAGACATGGTGAGATTTCTTAAAGTGATAAGGACTAATCATCCTGTAAGTTGATTCAGGATTGCATCATCCCTAGACATGGTGAGGTGTCTTAAAAGGATAAGGATTGATCATCCTATAAGTTGATCTGGATTGCATCGTCCATAGACATGAGAGATGTCTTAAATTGAGAGGGATTGATCATCCCATAAGTGGATCAGGATTGTATCATCCTTGGACCTATGTCCTAAAGTGAGAGGGATTGACCATCCCATAATTGGATCATGTGTGTTGCAGGGTATGCTGCTATTGTGTATACTTGTATCAGTGTGGATACTTGTATTGATAGATGTATTAGTGAGAATACATGCTTTTGATGATAGATGTATTAGTCAGAATACATGCTTTTGATGATAGATGTATTAGTGAGAATACATGCTTTTGATGATATATGTATTAGTAAGAATACATGTTTTGATGATAGATGTATTGGTGAGAATACATACTTTTGATGATACATGTATTGATTAATGTACTTATATGGTTGAGGATACTTATGTTGTAGATCGAGATGATCCAGATGCTGTAGATCGAGATGATCCAGATGCTGTAGATCGTGATGATCCAGATGCTGTAGATCGAGATGATGTGACGATGCTGTAGATCGAGATGATGTGACGATGCTGATCGTGTTGATCTAGATGACGATGTTGATTGTGTGATGACGATGCTGATGATTGTGTGATGACGATGCTGATGATCGTGTGATGATGATGCTGATGATCGTGTGATGACGATGCTGATGATCGTGTGATGACAATGCTGATGATCGTGTGATGACGATGCTGATGATCATGTGATGACGATGCTGATGATCGTGTGATGACGATGCTAATGATCGTGATGCTGATGACGATGCTGATGATCGCGTGATGACGATGTTGATGATCGTGAGATGATGATGCTGATGATCGTGAGGATCCGGATGTTGATTTTGCTATAGTTGTTCGAGTGCTGCAGAAGATAAAGACTCAGTACTGAAGATGTTGATGTTCCAGTATTGAAGATGTTCCAGTAACTTCTTGAATTACTAATGATGTTGAGAAACCTTCCAATGATTTATAGATGTATCATGTATGATGTTGATGACTCCTTGCTCGTGCAGAGGCTGTTATAATATCCTTCTCGTTAAGGGGGAGTGTTGAGATATTGTAACTTCAAAGAATATTATATTTGTACTTTATTATTCCGGAGATGTTTCATTCCTCCATGAAGATCTTATTGTATATCCGGAGATGTTTATTCCTACGTCGGAATGTGGTAACTCAGGTTATTAGACTTCCCTAGTGGGGGTCGGCCCTGTATGTCTCATGTGGGTCAAAGGGTTATTAGACCACCCTAGAGGGGTCAGCCCAGTCAGTTGTAGTGGGGTATTTAACCCATTGGTTAAATACGAGCCTACGTGTACTTGTGTAAAAGATATGTCAGAGTAGTGTATAAATAGAGGAGGTGTGTTCCTCATTTGACACACACACACACTTGAGAGAGGTGCACTTGTGGAGGAGAGGTCTGCTATGGTCGAGAAGGAGATCATGTCTTTGGTTTGCATCTTTGTATATTGCTGGTCATCTATATTGAGGAAGCTTTACTGGGTTTTCTACCCCATGAAGGTTTCCCAGGATAAATCTATGTCTCTTGTGTTTATGCTATGCTTGTTGTTTCTTCAGTGATCCTGTATATGCTATTATTGTGAAATGGAATGTAATGCTGCTATTTTCTGTCTTAGCATATTAAATTATAACAATCATTACGTTGGTAGGTCGTAGTTCCAGATTCAACATTATTTTTTTGTTTTCTTATCTTGGTCATTTTTATGAAAATTATCCAGGAGGATTTGATTAAGCTTCTCTTGAGCTTTCAGAATTCGTTCATTTTCTTCCTTAATAGTTTTTATCTCAATTTTTAAATCTTTCACTATCCTTAACAATTCAGAGGAATTATCATTCAATTTGACAAATAGATTTTCTGCATTAATGTGTCCTTGTTCATTATTATTTTGTCGTTATTAAAAGACCTATCTTCCGCCGACTCTGTTGGTCTTTTCATACCTGCAGACTTAAATTGTAAAATGCTGAAACTGAAAACAAAAAAATTAAATCAGACATTTGTAGTTCTGTTATAGATTTTCATTTGCGCGCATGAGCCACTTCAGGCCTAGTATTTGAACTTGCACTCTGATACAACATATAACATCCCAAAAAATTCACTAAAATTGAAATTTTTCGAGTAGCATTAACAGCTTATGATTGTTGTGCGGAAGTATAAAACTATTAACTTAAACATACTTAGGTGTTTTTAAATAAACAAGCTTAACGACATTCAACTCCTAAAATTGTTGTTGCTTCTACTATCTTTAACTAGTGTATTAAAATGTCGTTATGTCTTTTATCGTCAATTCACTGTCTGGATGTTATGAGAATTTCAAACTATATTGTGTATTTAATTTTCAGAAAATATGTCATCAATTCTTTGTTCTTATAATACGAAATTTGGTTCTAGAGGTTGAATGTTTGTTTTGATGATATGAAGGGGTCCTTGAATAGCCCCGAGGCCTACTTAACTATCGCTAGCTAATGCTCCTGAATTCCACTTGCAGAGAACAAGTAAGAGAAAGAGATTCCAAGAAAATTCTTCTGGTGTTTTTCAGTTTATCATACAGCATTGCATTTGACCTTTTAAGTTATCAATGTGCACGTGTAGAAGATTATCTATTTTGAAATTCTACTCAGGTATTTTATTGAACTTATTTGATTTCCTCCGTTACATCATAATTATAACAGTTTGTTACGGAAGAAAGTTTGTGTATTAGCAACCTAAAAGTCTTATGTCGCTACTAGATAAATTTGCATGAATTCTACTTATATAATCTCCACCAAAACAATGGAGAGGGCAATGAAATATTCAATTTCAAAATTATAGACATAATACTTATGTAGATTATTATTATATAGTTTTTATAAAACTATATGTCACCCTTATGCTACCAATATATGTTTTTATGCATACATTTTATGTGGAACATGACCATAAAAGTAGGGAAGTTGCCCCTTGCAACAGTTAGAAGTGAGTTGAGGATGCTTCCAAGTGTCAGTTTTCTCTCCACCCCAATCCATTCCTCCAATTGGGTTAGTGAAAACTCATTCAACAGTCTCCTTTGGATGTATGTCTCCACTTTTATTTATTTATAATAAAATATTCAAAGTAATTAATTACAGTCATCTATGAACCCAATTGGTCAATAGTCATAAAACTTTACAACAAAATAAAAAATAATGTTTTCTCAATAACATAAAATGTCTAGAACTTGGGTATGTGACAAAAACCCCCTCTTAAGTTCAACATCATCCTCGATGTTTCTTTATTCATCATCCTCTTTTTCCTCATGGAACAACATAGGATATGCAACCCGCATATTACTTTCCAGTTCCCAAGTAACTTCGTCCGGACTAAGGTGCTTCCACTGCACCTTAACCTGTCCAATGGTATGATTACAAAGAAAAATTTCCCTCTTGTCGAGGATACAGTCCGGTTCCACCAGAAAATCTCCTTCTGGTTCCACCTGTACATCATTCCAATTAATCAAATGAGTAGCATCATGGACATACTTTTTCAAAAGAGAGATGTGAAATACATTATGTATTCTAAGATTCAGTGGGAATTCCAACTGATATGCCACTGGTCCTACCCTAGGAAAGATTTCAAAACGTCCACAATAGATTGGTGCTAATTTAGCACAGCTTCCCAATATTATGGAACTCTTCTTAGGTTTTACCTTTAGGAACACATGTTCACCAACCTGAAACTCTTTCTGAGTTATTTTTAGATCTACCTTACTTTTCTATCTATCTTCTGTAGTTTTCAAATTGCCTTGAACCTGTTTCACAGTTAGTTCCATTTCTCTTAACAAATCAGGTCCTAGCATTAACCTGTCAACTGGGTTACTCCAAGAAATAGGAGTATTACATTTTCTGCCATATAGAATTTCAAAGGGACTAAGATTTACAGAATCCTGGTAATGGTTATTATAAGCAAATTCAGTAAGATGTAAATAATCCTCCCATTTACCTGGCTGATCTCTAACATACAATCTTAACATGTCCTCAGGAATTTGATTAACTCTTTGAGTCTACCCATCTATTTGTGGGTGAAATAATGTACTAAAATTTAAAGTAGTATCTAAACCCTTAAATAAATATTTCCAAAAATTTCCTATAAACTTCAAGTCTCTATCAGAAATTATAACTTTTAGAATGCCATGCAAACGAAAAATCTGCTTCATGAAAATTTCAGCAATGTTAGCATCTTTGTAAGTTGTCTTAACATGTATGAAGTGGGTTTCTTTGCGAAGCTTATCCACAAATACCATTACGGAATCATTATGTTTATTATATTTAGGTAAACCATTAATAAAATCAATACTAATTATGTTCCACTTCCAATCTGGAATAGGTAGTGGCTGCAACAAATCAGTTGGGTGTCGTTGTTCATCCTTTACCTACTGACACTCTATATACCTAGCAATATATTCAGCTACTTCACTTTTCATACATGGCCAAAAATAATTTTTTCTTATCATGGTTATCATTTTCTGGTAACCAGGATGTGCTGAGTATGGACTTTTATGCAATTCATTTAAAATCAGCAATTTAGTTTCAGCAACATTAGGAACATAAAGTTTGTTTTTATACAACAGTAACCCTCTTTCATCAATTCTGAAATCTATTATAGAATTTTCAGCATTATCTTCATCAATTTTATTAAGTAAATTCTGATATTTTTCATCCATTATGATTCCTTCCTTAATCTGATTTTCCAGATCAGTTTTATAATTGTTGATTGCTGAAATAAAATTTACTTTCCCATTTCTGCTTAATGCATCAACAACCTTATTTTCCTTTCCCTTAATGTGTTGAATCTCGAAATCGTACTCGCTAAGGAAAGCTAGCCACCTAGATTGCCTTGCGTTCAGATTTGGTTGATCCAACAAGTATTTTAATCCTTTATTATCAGCCATTAAGATAAACTTTCATTCAATTAAATGTTGTCGCCACATTTTTAATTCATGTATTACAACAGCTAAGTCAAGGTCATAAGTTGCATAATTATTCTCATGAAGCTTTAAATTTCTAGACTCATATGCAATCGCGTGACCTTCTTATGTTAAGACCCCGCCATGTCTGTCATTGCATGCATCCATGCATACTATGAAATCCTTGTTAGGATCAACAATTTTTAAAATAGGTGTTGTTGTTAATAACTCTTTTAGTTTCTTAAAGCTTTCTTCACATTTTTTATCCTATAGAAATTTCTTACCTTTCTTTTGTAAAGACATTATAGGATTTGCTATCCTAGAAAATCCTTCAATAAACTTACGGTAGCAACCTATAATTCCCATAAAATATCGTACTCCCATTATGTCTTTTGGGGCAAGCCATTCATTTATTGCTTTTATCTTGTCTGAGTCTATTGCGATTCCATCCTTGGATATCACATGCCCTTGATACTGTATTTTATCTTTATAAAAGTCGCATTTGTTGAACTTAGCATAAAGTTGATATTCTCTTAACACTTGCAAAATTATTTTTAAATGTTTGTCATGCTCCTCTTTCATCTTAGAATAAATTAGAATATCATCAATAAATACTACTACAAATTTATCCAAGTACTTATGTAATACATTGTTCATTAAACACATGAAGACTATTGGAGCGTTGGTCAGCTCGAAGGGCATAACGACGAACCCGTAGTGTCCATAGCGAGTTCTAAACATAGTCTTAAAGATGTCCTCATCTTTAATCCTAACTTGATGATACCTTGACCTTAAATCTATCTTAGAGAATATCGTTGCACCGCGCAGTTGATCAAACAGGTCATCAATGTAGGGAAAAGGATATCTATTCTTTATAGTCATCCTATTTAGCTGACAGTAGTCTATGCATAAACGCATAGTTCCGTCTTTCTTTTTAACAAAAATTATAGGTGCTCCCCATGGAGACACATTGTGTATTATATAATTTTTATCAATCAATTCTTTAAGTTGTGACTTAAGTTCATTAAGCTCCAGAATATTCCTTCTGTAAGGAGCCTTTGTGTTTGATACTGCTCTCGGTACTAACTCAATGATGAAATCGAGTTCCCTTTTTGGAGGTAGTCCTGAAATATCTTTCGGGAATACATCCAAAAATTTCTTTAGAATGTGTATGTCTTCCAGCTTTAACTTATCTTCATTAGTAGACTGTTCATTATTAATTATGTTTACAGCAAACAACTTACACCCCTTTTGAACAGCTTTCTTAACTTGTAATGCAGAAATTTGCCTAACATATATTTTTCTAGGAATCCCTTTTACCATTACCATTTCAAATGCATCATTTAAACAAGTAAAAGTAATTTCAAAGCAATTTAACACTACTCTATGCTTTTCTAACCAGTCCATTCCAATCAGAACATCGTAATAGCCCAAAGGTAACACATTCAGTTTAACATGAGTCCTAAATTGATTCATCAGTAATTCACATTCTTTCACATAATTGCTCACCTTTCTTTTCATGCCTGTAGCTAATTGAACCAACCATAATTTATCAAACTTATCTACTTTCAAATTACAACATTTAATTAAATCAGGTGAAATATAGCAAAGACTTGCCCCAGGATCAATTAAAATAGAGATGGGTTTATCTTTTAACATACCTTCCACTTCAACCATGGAAGTTTGATGATCTGCTTGCCCATTCTCCAAAGCTGCATTTATCCTTTGCATCTCCCTTTCTAAGTCACCAACAGTAGCCTCCTCTTGTATAGTATGTATGTTGTTGAAAGCCTTCTTTCTGAGTGGACAGTTTGATGCATAGTGAGGTCCCTGACATTTCCAACACTTAACAGGTTCTTTCTATTCATTATTTTTAACAAACTTTTTAGGTGGTTCACTTTTCCTTGCAGCTGTAAATTTTGACTGTGTATTACTTGCTGCATTATTTCCTGGAAACTTTCTATTAGAGTAATTACGTGAATCATTATTCCCAAAATGACGATTAAAAGAAAACTGCTTCTTCCTTTGCTCAAATTTGTTAGGCCTTTTCGCTTTCCATCTTGGTATGCCATCTCTTCTCTTATTATGTTCATAACAGATGTTCACCTTTCTCATGGCCTCTTCAAGAGGTCGGGGACTATCATATTCAATTCTGTCTTTTATTTGAGAGGGAAAGCAGCTCAGAAACCTCTATACCTTAGGATTTTCTTCAATGAAAAATGGCACATACCTTAATAAATTTAAAAACTTATTGCACAACTCTCTCATATCCGTGGAACCTTGCATTAACTCATAAAACTCCTTAGCTCATTCTTCATAGTACTGTTATGACAGTAATTTTCTTTTAAAATATTTCTTAAAATTACTCCAGTTTACACTTTTTTCTTTTAAACCTTTAACTCGTTTTAGATCTTGCCACCAGATGTCTGCTTTTCCAGTTAAGTTATAAATTGCCATTTTAGTTTTTAGATGACTTGAGTAATTGTAAATCTGGAAATACTTATTCATTCCAGATAGCCATTCTTCAACTATCTCACTCTTTTCCATTTCTCCTTTAAAAGTTGGTGGTTTTTTCTTTTTAAACTCGCCAGAAATTTCTTCGTAGGGCCTATACATTTTTTTCTTAGTGTAGCAGTCACTGTCACTACTATCACGAGAGTACTTATTGTTAAATTTTGACCATTAATTCACAATACTCTAGGATCTTTGCTTAGAGAATAACATATACAGTATATCAATGCATGACAATCACAATATGACAAGCATCACAAGAATGAAAAGCATAAGAGACAAGAGACACAGAGTTTCCATGGGGAAAACCCTAAGGTGAAAAACCCCACAACTTCCTCAGAGATAGAGAGAGCAATGGCTCAACCAAAGTACAACCAAATAACACTGAGATATACTCCTAGTAGCAGATGATCCTCCTCCTCACTAGTGCGCCACTTTCTGAGTGAGAGTGAGTTATTTTTCCGAGTGAGTAAAATAGAGATCTCCTATCTCTATTTATACTTACCTTTTTTCCCAGTGACCTTATGGGGCCGACTTGCCTAGCTAGGTACATCCACATTATATTATATATAATTCAGGGCCGACCCCACATGGTGGTCTAATAACCCATCGTCAAGTACACACACTTGCGACACTTGTCAATCCACATGACGACACTTCCTTATAGAGGAATAACACATCTCTTATAAGGGTACAATATATATATATATAATACACAGATGAAATACATTCCGAAGTTATATATACATCAACACTCCCTCTTAACTAGGAAGGTATTTCTCGACACAGATCTGCTAGACAAGTCTTCTTCTCTGGATCATCGTCATCGATGCACCATCATCATCATCGTCACTGCTATTGCTATCTCAACCAATCTATGACTCTACTCATCATAGGAAGTTCTATAGAGCCAGTCCTTTTTCATACTGGATATAGGCCCACCACCTGCAGGTCTTCATCATCACTAGCCATACTGTGGAAACCTCAGGACTTATTACATGCATCACAAAACCTAGCTGCAGCATCCCAGGATGTTACGAGCACACAACTCTACCTGTAGGATCTCCTAGGAGCACATTACATGTGACCCATCACAAAACCTGGCTGCAGCATCCCAGGATGTTACGAGCACACAGCTCTACCTGTAGGATCTCCCAAGAGCACATTACATGTGACCCATCACAAAACCTAGCTAAAGCATCCCAGGTTGTTACGAGCACACGACTCTACCTGTCGGATCTCCTAGAAGCACATTACATGTGATATCACCACAAAACCTGGCTGAAGCATCCCAAGCTATTACGAGCACATAGCTCTACCTATCGGATCTCCCAGGAGCACATTACATGTGGTCCACCACAAAACCTGGCTGAAGCATCTGAGCCCTTTTTCATCCTGTCCAGATCTCCCAGGAGCAAATTACATGTGGTCAAGGAAAAACCTGGCTGAAGCATCTAAGGCCTTTTTCATCCTGTCTAGATCTCTCAGGAGCAAATTACATGCCATAGGACAAAACCTCGAAAGAGCATCTGCCAGATATCCCAGGGCACCGAATTACATGCCATAGGAAAAACCTCAAAAGACTATCTGCAGATCTCCCAGGGCACAAATTACATGTCCTCCCAAATCAAAACCTCGAAAGAGCATTTGCCAGATGTCCTAGGGCATCGAATTACATGCCATAGGAAAAACCTCGAAAGACCATCTGCAAATCTCCCAGGGCACAAATTACATGCTTACCTGCACAACCTGATCCACGGCCACAAAGTATCATCTGATACTCATCATACATCATCCTGATGTACACATGATCATCCTGATCATCATCACTACAACATCCTGCTGCATGTCATCTAGAGAAGCTCGTCATCCACGATCATCCTGATCATACAATGCATCCATCTGATGCACACCAAGTATCTACCTGATACATATCATCATACATAGTGTATCCACCTGATACATATACAAATACATGGTCCAAGCATCCAACATGATTCATATACATACTACATACAAATGATCCAACTGATCATATCCAGCATCCAACATGATGCATACATACATATAAATGATCCAACTGATCATATCCAGCATCCAACATGATGCATACATACATACATAAAAATGATCCAACTGATCATATATAACAGAAACCAGATCATCATCCCGATGCTCATCATCCAACACTTACATCCACAGCCATGTGAAGGATCCTCCTTCCAACATGCTTGGAATGGCTTCAGCAAATGTGTCCATCACTTCTTCCTCGAAGTGTCCTCGATCTGAAGAACGCCAAGCCTCTCTCTGAAGTACTTGAAATTTACTCTGGCAAGTGGCTTCGTCAGCACATCTGCAATCTACTCGTCTGTCACAACATACAGGAGCTTCACAGCTCCTCTCTGCACCATATCCCTGATATAGTGATATTTGATCTATATGTGTTTCGACCTGTCATGAAACACTGGGTTCTTGGATAGCTTCACACAACTCTGGTTATCACAGAAGATACCAGTAGCATCCAACAGGAGATCAAATAACTCAGACAGTAGCTTCCGTAGCCATCCTACCTCACAACTAGCTGAACAGGCTGCAACATATTCTGCCTCAGCTGTACTCAGTGCTACCGAGGACTGCTTCCTACTAAACCAAGAGATCACACCTGATCCCATACTGAAGCAGCACCCAGATGTGCTCTTCCTATCTGCAGCACTGCCAGCCCAATCTGAATCAACATAATCCTGCAGGTTAAACTTTTGATTTGCTTCATACTTGAGCCCATAATCCATTGTACCCTTCAGGTACCTCAGAACATGCTTTACAACAATCAGGTGAACACTCCTCGGATCCATCAGGAACTGGCTCAATGTGTTCACAACAAAGCAAATGTCTGGTCTCGTGTTTGTCAGGTACATCAAGGACCCAATCACCTGACGATACATAGAGACATCAATTGGCTCAGATGAAGCATCGCATAGAAGCTTCAGATTCGATGCCATAGGTGTGGCCATGGCCTTGCAATCCATCATCCCAAATCTCTTCAGGATATCTACTGTGTACTTCCCTTGACCAAGGAAGATCCCACCTGCATTCTACCACACCTCCATACCTAGAAAATAGTGCATCATTCCCAAATCTTTCATATCGAATTTAGCAGCAAGCTTCCTCTTAGTATCTGCAATCAGTCTGTCATCTCCTGTTACAAATAAGTCATCCACATAAAGGAGTAGAATCACAGGATTCCCTTCCTTAACCTTGTAGTAAAGGTTGGAATCTTCTTTACTCTTGGTAAAGCCCAAACTAGATAGGAAACTGTCCATCCTACCATACCAAGTTCTGGGAGCTTGGTTCAAGCCATACAATGTTTTCTTCAATCTGCACACATATGACTCCCTGTCATGTATTTCAAAACAGAGTGGTTGTTCCACATATACTTCCTCTTCAACTACACCATTCAAGAAGGCAGTCTTTCCATCCATTTGGTGTATTTTCCATTTCATAGCTGCAACCAGGGAAAGTACTGACCTGATGGAAGTATAGCTGGCTACAGGTGCAAAAGTTTCTTCATAATCTATTACCTCTTTCTGAGAGAAGCCACGAGCTACGAATCTTGCTTTGTATTTCTCCACACTGCCGTCTGCAGCATGCTTGATTTTGTAGATCCATTTGGAAGTCACAACGGACTTCTCTTTAGGTCTTGGGACAACATCCCAAACATCATTCTTCATTATTGATTGGTATTCCTCAACCATGGCATCCTTCCATTCTTTCTTTTCCGCTACTTCTTCATAATTGGAAGGCTCTTGGTTCATAATGTCATAGAGTAAAGCAACATAGCTGGTATGTGATCTGGTTCTTTTCTTTGCTCTGTGTTCTTCTTCTAAAATGCCAAACCTTTCTGCATCTTGAATGAGCTCTCTAGCCCGTGCAGGTTTCCTCTTGTGAGAGTTATCCTCACGGGGTGGATCTACAGGTTCTTGCGGATCTTCAAACTCATGAACAACTTCTAGAACTGCTTCAGTCATGGTAGTATCTTGAAATCTAGTTTCCTTAGGTTCTTCATAAACTTTGATAGGTGCCTTCCTTGATTTGATGAATGCTGAGTTTTCATCAAATGTTACATCCCTGCTGACATCAATCTTCTTGAACCCTGGAACGTATATTCTGTAAGCCTTCGAGCTTTCACTGTAACCCACAAAGATACCCTTCTTTCCTGAAGGATCTATTTTAGTCCTCTTTTCCTTTGGGACATGAGTATATACTCGACAACCAAATATTCTGAGATGACTGACTTTAGGTTTCTTACCAGAAAAGACCTCTTTTGGAGTCTTGTTGTCCAATATCTTGTGGGGTGTTCTGTGCTACACATACATAGCTGTTCTAGCTGCTTCTACCCATAGATGCATAGGTAGATCCTGGTCATGCAGCATTTCCCTTGCTGCTTCCATGATAGTTCTATTCTTTCTTTCTGCAACTCCATTTTGTTGAGGATTATAAGGAGCAGTCAACTCCCTCTTAATCCCTGAATCACTACAAAGCTTCTTGAAGTCACTTGAGGTGAATTCTCCACCATTGTCGGATCTGAATGTTTTGATCTTCTTGTCAGTTTGATTCTCCATCAAGGTTTTGAATTCCTTGAATTTATCAAGCACCTCATCTTTTCTCTTCAAGAAGTATACCCAAGTCTTCCTAGATAAGTCATCAATAAATGAGACATAGTAAACATACCCACTTAGGGAACTGGATGACATAGGGCCACATACATCTGAGTAGATGACTTCCAGGATTTCTTTTTCCTTCCTTTCATTGCTTGGGAAAGCCTTCTTAATGTTCTTACCTTTTGCACATCCTTTGCAAACACCTTCATGTTTGGTCTTGATTTCAGGAAGAACCTCTACTGCCTTACTTGCAATTGGAAGTGCTGTATAGTGCATATGAGCAAGTCTTCTATGCCAAAGTTCACTTGGCTCCATGGATTCATGCACCATGGCATGTTCAGGTTGTCCCTTCAATTTATACAAACCTCCCTCTTGCTCTCCAATCACTACTGCATCATCTATGTTCTTTCCATTTGGCCACATTAGGACTTGGCCATCCACAAATGCAACCCTCATACCTTTTGCATCCAATGCAGAGATGGAGAGTAAGTTCTTCTTGAGCCCAGGTACATAAAGGACTTATTTCATCTTCAAAGATTTTCCAGAATCTAGGTTGTAGGAGGATTCACCACTTCCTTTGATTGGGTATTGATAATCATCCCCAAGTTTCACCTTATGGGGTGATTCATGTTCAGATAGGTTCACAAAAGATTCCTTAAACCCAATCATGTGTTTGGAAGCCCCACCATCAATCAACCAATCATTACAACCATGGGAGATGGTACCTGTGAGAGCAGAGATCAGAACATACTCTTCTTCACTTGATGAATCATCATTACTATCACTTTCTGCCCTGGCCTTCTTCTTTGGGGGTTCATCATCTTCGGCAGCATGAGCATGAAACCTTCTTTTTCTACCCTTCTTCTTCTTGTTGGAGATGTTGTTGTCCTTCTTATTCTTGGGACAATTTATGGCAATATGTCCTTTCTCATTATAGGTGAAGCATATTCTTCTTTCTTTGAAGTGATGTGAAGATTTCTTGGAGTGAGATGGCTCTCTCTTGGACTTCCCTTTCTTGGTGTGAGCTGTGAGGGCTTGATCTTCATTCCCCATCTTTTCTTCTCGTGCCACAAGCCTTGCTTCTTCTTGTGAGCATTCTTCCCGTAGTCTACTGAAGGAGATCAACTTCTTCCTTGCACAAATTCCTTGGATAAAGGAATCCCATGACCTAGGTAGGCCATTTAGAGTGGTCATCACCAGTTCACCATTCTCCACCATTTCATCCACTACTTCTAGTTGTTCCTTGATCTGGGAGACCCTTGAAAAATAAGATTGAATGGTTTCTCCATTCTAAAACTTTACTCCTTTCAATTGGTTCCGCGGGGTCATCTTCCGATTTATGTTCTTCCCTTCAAATAGCTTGATCAAAGAGTCAAACATCTCCTTGGGTGTCTTTAGAGAGGACACATGGGGTATGAGATGATCTTTAATGGAATCAGCAATGATTCTCTTTGCCTTGACCAAGTTCTTCTTATGCAATACCTTGGCCTCTTCATCCTCTGGGATAGGGATGTCTTCTTTCACATATGAGTCCAACTCATTCTCTTCCAGGATTAACCCAATCCTATACTTCCAAGCTCGGAAGTTATCAGCCCCTTCAAGCTTATCCTCAAGCTTGGTGTGGAAAGACATCTTAAAGAGTACTTCAAATGGAAATAAAAAAGATTTAGGTCTTACCCATTGAAATGCTGAAAACTGGATCTGGTCCCGGATTAGGGTTTGTTAGAAAAACCCTAAAAATTCAAAATGTGAATTTCAAATTTTTGAAAGGATAGAAAGATGCGCTTTGATGAGCTAATCATCCTGGTGCATTCAGAATTTGAGATCAGCAAAGTTTTGCCCTTCAGAATTGCCTTTTTGTCCTCCCGGTTAACTAGGGAGAGCCTTGAATTAGGGTTTGAGTTACCCGGAGATCTACCCAACCAAAAATCTTGATCCAAAGCTCTAAACTTCAATTTTTGCAAGGAGCTTCCAGCTATGTCTTCAGATTCCAGAAATTCGTATTTGTGTGGAAACCCTAATTTTTAGGGTCGAATCTGGAAATGCTCGGAATTGAGTTCTGATTGGATAGATAGATGCGCCTTGATGAGTAGAGTCAATCTACTATACTAATTTTCAAAAATTTGTGGAGAGAAACCCAATAAACAAGGAACTCAAGCTTCCGTCACTGCAAAATGTCTTCTTCTTAGGTTAGCTCTGATACCATGTTAAATTTTGAGTATTAATTCACAATACTCTAGGATCTTTGCTGAGAGAATAACATATACAGTATATCAATGCATGAAAATCACAATATGACAAGCATCACAAGAATCAAAAGCATGAGAGACAAGAGACACAGAGTTTCCGTGGGGAAAACCCTAAGGTGAAAAACCCCATAACTTCCTCAGAGATAGAGAGAGAAATGGCTCAACCAAAGTACAACCAAATAACATTGAGATAGTCTCCTAGTAGCAGATGATCCTCCTCCTCACTAGTGCGCCACTTTCTGAGTGAGAGTGAGTTACTTTTTCGAGTGAGTAAAATAGAGATCTTCTATCACTATTTATACTTACCTTTTTTCCCAGTGACCTTATGGGGCCGACTTGTCTAGCTAGGTACATCCACATTACATTATATATAATTCAGGGCCGACCCCACATGGTGGTCTAATAACCCATCGGCAAGTACACACACTTGCGACACTTTTCAATCCACATGACGACACTTCCTTGTAGAGGAATAACACATCTCTTATAAGGGTACAATAAATATATATAAAATACACAGATGAAATACATTCCGAAGCTACATATACATCAACACTTATGCTTTTTCCTATATGCCCTTGCATCAAATTCAGAAGATGAACTATTGTCATAATTAGTCAATTTTACCTTTTTATCATTACGTTGGTAGGTCGTAGTTCCGGATTCAGCATTATTTTTCTGTTTTCTTATCTTGGTCATTTTTATGAAAATTATCCACGAGGATTTGATTCAGCTCCTGTTGAGCTTTAAAAATTTGTTTGTTTTCTTCCTTAACAGTTTTTATCTCAATTTGTAAATCTTTCACTATCCTTAACAATTTAGAGGAATTATCATTCAATTCAACAAATAGATTTTCTGCATTAATGTGTCCTTGTTCATTATTATTTTGTTCATTATTAAGGGACATGTCTTCCACCAATTCTATTTGTCCTTCCATACCTGCAAACTTAATTTGTAAAATGCTGAAACTAAAAAAAAAAAAACTAAATCAGAAATTTGTAGTTCTGTTATAGATTTTCATTTGCGTGCATGAGCCATTTCAGGCCTAGTATTTGAACTTGCACTTTGATACATGTAACATCCCAAAAAATTCACTAAAATTGAAATTTTTCGAGTAGCATTAACAGCTTATGATTGTTGTGCGGGAGTATAAAACTGTTAACTTAAACATACTTAGGTATTTTAAATAAACAAGCTTAACGACATTCAACTCCTAAAATTGTCGTTGCTTCTACTATCTTTAACTAGTGTATTAAAATGTCGTTATGTCTTTTATCATCAATTCATTGTCCGGATGTTATGAGAATTTCAAACTATATTGAGTATTTAATTTTCAAAAAACATGTCATCAATTCTTTGTTCTTATAATACAAAATTTGGTTCTAGAGGCTGAATGTTTGTTTTGATGATATGAAGGGGTCCTTGAATAGCCCCGAGGCTTACTTAACTATATCTAGCTAACACTCCTGAATTCCACTTCCAAAGAACAAGTAAGAGAAAGAGATTCCAAGAAAATTATTCTGGTGTTTTTTAGATTATCATACAACATCGCATTTGACCTTTTAAGTTATCAATGTGAATGTGTAGAAGATTATCTACTTTGAAATTCTACTAAGGTATTTTATTGGACTTATTTGATTTCCTCCGTTACATCGTAATTATAATAGTTTGTTATGGAAGAAAGTTTGTGTATTAGCAACCTATAAGTCTTATGTCGCCAGTAGAGAAATTTGCATGACTTCTACTTATATAATCTCCACCAAAACTATGGAGAGGGCAATGAAATATTCCATTTCAAAATTATAGACATAATACTTATGTAGATTATTATTATATAGTTTTTATAAAACTATATGGCACCCTTATGCTACCAATATACATTTAAATTATGCATACATTTTATGTGGAAAATGATATGTATCATATCCAATGCATAACCTAAAGTTTGGAAGTATTTACCTTAACCTTCATATGGGAATATATATGAATAACCCATGCACAATGGATTGTATTAAAACTATAATCGTAGATTATAGTGCTGGTCATATTCCTATGGTATGAAACTATACAACCGTCCAAAGATGATGAATGAAGTGTTAATGCTTTAGTGGGTATGTGTTGGAAAACACTTGTTCCAAAGATGTGTATTTAATGTCTCCCTAACTACCATTGTAGTGGATTGCTTGATGGCTACCTTTGTGGCAAGTTCCAAATGTTAACACTGGAACTAAGGTATTGACCTATTGACTATGCATGTGATCAATGTTGAGCTTTGTATTATTTGTTAAGGTGTCGTCTTATTTGGATCTCTGTGTTGGAAACTATCTCAACGTTGGTGAACAAGGTTTTAATTGCGGTTTTAAATGCAGTTGTTGATAGTATTTCTATGTGCCTTGGTGGTTGGATCCTCGCCATTAATCTTATGGTTCTCGGGTTTTGGAATAAACCCTACCTTCCAACATACCTTGTCGAGATTATGCCTGTAGCATTCGTTGTATGAGAGAATGGGGAGGGAGACTGATGGGATCTCTGGATTCTTAGGGTTTGATACTAAATTTTAACTTCTACCTTCTAGGGTTTCGATGGTGCGATGAGCTACCTGCAACAGGTTGTAAGAACGTTGTAAAAGATGTTGTGATGTTCAGGGTGAACACCCAAAATGTGATGTATTCGGTTTTGATACTCTGACCTGTAGAAGAAGGGTTCTGTTGAAAGTTTCAATGGTTTTGCAGTGTTGTAATGTACAGGTCTTAGCTTCCTTCTAGTGATAATCTTCTCATGGGATGTAGGCAGTTGGCAGAGTTTCACTGTTTAGGTGTGCCTCACCATTCGTAACTATACAGTGTTTTCATCCTTGGAGTTTTAAAGTGGAAATTCTCTTCCATTGTTTGCATTGGAGAATCCATAGTAGTCAACTGTGATCCATATATTCAGGTGTTGTATTTGATACTGTTCGAAAGAATTCAATAGTTGTTTTAAAGAACTATCTTTGTTGTTTTTAATAATTAGTTCTGTATTTAACCCTTCGTCGAAATGTTTTCAATGCAAGTGAACCTTCTCGGCAATGGTTGCAGCTGTTAAAAGAAATGGTGAAAGCTTCTAAATGGGCCCTGGTAAGCCTCAGAGACATCCCAAGGTTATGCATTACTACGAAGAACTTATCACCAAGCAAGTTCGTTTGTTTAACAGAGAGTTGGTTGTTATAAAATAGGTCTTGTCAGGATTCACACGAGGTTTACAGACCTTGGTTGTATTATTGCTAAGCCGTAAGGCATTTTTGTTTCAAGGTTCACAACCTTCGAGCTATAGCTCACATCGGCTTCATGATGTTTCTTTTGGACTATTGTATGTTGTTTGTTTTTGTGAAGCAAGACAATAGAAAACTTTTTTGAAATACTCCTTTGTTAATGAAATAATTGTCTTTGCTGAGAAATGTTAAAGATTGTTTTTTTTTTTAAACTAAATTCTGGTTTGAACTGAGTAGTAGGGAGGGTTGAACCCTCGACCCATAACTCGTATTATCTTGTAACGGACTAGCATGAGTTTGCAAAGTTTTTTGCCATGAATAAAATATTTAACAGTCGTAAAAACATTTCGGCTCTTCAGAAATTGTTTGTGAAGTCTGATGGTTATCGAATGTGTTTGGGCAAATCCCGTTTCTGTATTATGAAGAATGGTATGGTTTTGGTTGTGCTTTCCCAACCAATCCATAAGGTTGGTTTGTAACCCTACTATAAGCATTTATATTATATTTGTTTTTGTTAAGGGTTTAGATCCCTGGTCGTGCTCTACTCCTTGTTTTTTAATACGAATGGATTGAAACTTGAAAGGTTAAGAAGATTTAAAACTTAGGGTTTGAACCCTAAGCGAGTTCATAGTTTTGAGATAGGTACTAGTATCCTATAATGATAATGTTTGAACTTGTATTAATAATAGTGGACAATTCGATTTGAACGTCCAATGAATTTCGTACATAAAATATTGTTGTTGAGGACATCGTTTAAACCTAAGTCTAATGCTAGACTTACTAGAGTTGATACTATGTTATTATAAAATGTGACGTTTTATAAAAATAATAATGTATATAATATAGATATATATAGCTTATACTTTTGTATGGCATCACCAAACATTAGTTCATTTTGTATACTACTTTCAATGCTACAGAGTTTTAAAAACATAAGTTATTTTATCTGTAATGTATGTTTTAAATGAGAGGTTTTATGATCAGAAATGTATGATGTGTGTTTTACTATTCAAAGGGTTAAAACCCTAATAGTATAAGTTTGGACATAAGTATAATATCGAATACTTATTTTACTAAGAAAGTTCTGCAATGAAAGAAAGAGTTTATCTACTAGATGTTGTCCTATTCTGAAGTAGAAAATAAAAAAGTGGTTTTTATTCATGTAAATATAATTACAATATAGATATATTCTATGCATTCATCCATCTCTATCTACTGCGTATGATAATCATATATGAAATTAATTACTCTTTCATATACTAGAGTATGACACTATGATTAGTGTGTGGAAAAATACAAGAAATTAATTTTATCCAATCATTCTATCATTTAACTACCTCAATCAAAGACAATTTATCCTAACAGTCATAAATTACAGAAGTAAAAATATTCATTAATAGTACAGAATATCTAATATTTAATTGTAGAACTGATAACATAAAACTTTCAGATTTATTTTAATAACTTTGAGAAAAGTAAATTAGATAACACAATATGAACATGGAAACTGTAGAAGCCCATTCCACCCAACCAATCTCGTAAAGACAACCAAGCTACTTTCCTTAGGACCCCCGATCCTGTTCACTGAACCACTAGCACGAAGATGTTGTGTGGATTAATGGGATAAATTATCTTGCAACTTAGCAGTAGCACTTCCTGCCTTTAGCAATATTGAACTCAGCAATGTGGCTACACTAGTTTAGAATGCAGTCTTATTTAACTAAAACACTTCTAACTTTCCCCTCATCAAATCTCTTGTGCTCCGAAAATTATGACATGGTAAGAATGAATAGCCTCCTGTTGATTTTGATGGGTAGATAAGTAGCATGCCTAGGTCTTTGGTCAGTTTATTTCAATAAACAAGCCACCTGCTCAGTTCCACTTTCTTGGGGAATGTGACCATAAAAGTAGGGAAGTTTCCCCCTGCAATAGTTAGAAGTGAGTTGAGGATCCTGCCAAGTGTCAGCTTTCTCTCCACCCCAATCCATTCCTCCTAGTGGGTTAGTGAACACTCATTCATGAGTCTCCTTTGGATGTTTGACTCCACTTTTATTTATTTATAATAAAATATTCAAATTAATTAATTACAGTCGTCCATGACCCCACTTGGTTAATAGTCATAAAACTTTACAATAAAAATAAAACATAATGTTTTCTCAATAACATAAAATGTCTAGAACTTGGGTATGTGACAATGCCTACATTTACAGGGTGATTGTTGAGGGTTTGGTTCATCATTGTACGAATGAGGTTGGGATCCTCTTAGTAACAATCTATGTTTCTTAGCTACTATAGCGATTTTTTGCATTAAGCCCCCGTTGCAGCTTGGGGGTCCCACGGAAAAGGATACCTTTTGGGAGCGGTAGGGTGGTTTTCAGTGATTGGCATTCAATGAGCATACTTAACTACAAGCTTCTAACAACTTACGTGGCATTTGGCATTCCATAGGAAGAGTAATTTATCAGGTTAATAGAGTTGTTTATTAATTGTTTCTTCTATTTGGTTTTCTATTGGAAAACGAATGGGACTAAATCCATGATTTCTAAGTTTTTCTTTATTTTATTTGTATTCTAGATTTTTTTTAAAATCCGATGTTTTTTGGTCGATTAGTTACCATTAAAAGTTCTTAATCAGTTTGCTCTACTTTGTATTTCGTTCGAAAGAAATTATATGATGCAATTAATTCAATTAAAGATTTTGCTGGAGAAAGTTTAGCTCTGGTATTTTGAAGATGTGCATAACCAATTGTTGGGCGTCTAAGGATTCTTAGAGGGCCTTGCATTTGATATAAGGGCATGGTTCAATTCTAGGACATGCACTCACAAGGCTAGTAGATCTATGTCGTATATTTTCAATGTGGTTTATTATTTCCTTGATTTTTGTTGGTTAATCGGTAATATAATTGTATTAAAAAGATAGGGAAAAGTGTTGAAATTTAATGTATAAGTTTGAATATAATATAGATATGTAGTGAGTTTTTTTGCAAAACAATAACATTTCGATCTATTGTATAGATTTGTTGATTAAATTGAAATGGAAGTTTTGTAGATCAGTTAATATTTTTATTTTCCTCAACTTATTGTGTTGGTTGAATACAAGGGTAAAAATGTTTTACTGTTAAATGTTGGATCTATAAATTTGAACTCATTAGGTTGGGATCCATGTCTACAAGCTACATAAGTGTTAGATATATTTAATTGGTTTTCAAAATAAGGATAAATGTGGTGGTGTATATTCATGCATCCTTATGAAATTTGTTTTTAAACTAAAGGAAGTTACCTATGTTTTTGGTGTTCTTAAAAAGGTTAACTATTGACGCGAGTCGCCTTATCACAACAAGATTCTTGCTTAACATTACACATGGCATGACCACAATGTTCACACAAAACAGGTGTAAAACAGGATGCCATAAGTGGCTTATATTACTTCTATCAATCGGTTACAATGTGGAATAACTGTAAATACAAATAACTAACTATTTGTTGGCCTCAGCCGTTACAATACAGAAATAACTGTGGTGTTCTCTCTCAGTGTGTCGATTTAACCCTCTCCTGGTTCATTGTGTAACTCTGAGCTATGGCTCAATCTCTCCTCCACTCTTCTTTGCTTGAATCTCCCAAAATACCAAGTCCATTCAATTGATCCAACTCCCTGGTCTTCTACTCTACTGCAACTGTTCCTGAGACCACTGCGATCCCCGAGACATGCATTCTCTGTCAGCCGATCCTTCCATGATCCTGCATACCTGCAACTGTCAACACTCGACTGTGCTACATAGCCTCTGCCTATGATGACATCTGTCATGTATTCACCCACCTGCAATAACTGTCATTAACTTCCTTAGCAACCCCGAACTATTTTCAAGTACTCTCCTTGACTTCTACGCTTCCTCCTGACATGCTACAGTAAACTATCACATCGGCCATACTACCTTCTGTTAGCTTCGACTCACCTGTCGGATTTACTCTGTGCTTAGACTTCGCTAGTCCGCCCTGTCCTCCTCACTTGACTCATGCCCAATCTGTTGATGTCGCAGTTCGACAACATGTCAGCCTTTTCATGACTCTGCGACAACTTGTCGTCTATCGACATTCACATGTTGACTATCGACTGTCGTCTGTCAACATTGACATGTCAACTTTCGACCTCTTCACTCCCGTCGACTGCTTCAATAGCTTCTGCTCGACTTATTGAATTTGATTAGTCAATCTACTTCACGCACCAGCGGTCTTCAACACTCCCTCTGGTCATATTCTTCATGTTGATCAACTTCGACTGATCTTCCTATGCCCTGATGCTCCTGCATCAGACTCCCTAGGTGAAAAAGAACTTGATTGCTTCATCAGTCTCCTGAACTTCTCTTCGGAAATCCATGCCACCTCCTGCAACTCATCATCCTTCCATCGCACCAAGTATTCTTTCCTTCGCGAACTATGCATACACCCAAATTCGTGTTCCTCTATTACTTATGTGATCTCCTCCTTGTGTCGATTTGGAATCTACATTGTCCAGTCGATGTTTGACACTTCCGTGCTTCTGCTGCTTGAACCTTATTCGAACTTGTACAAGTCTAACACATTGAATGTTGGCGAAATGAAAAAGTCATTCGGAAGCTCCAACACATAAGCGTTGTCCAAAATATTCCTCAAGATCTTACATGGTCCAATATTCTTCAGCTTCAGCTTGTTATGTGTCCCTGTCGAAAATCTCTCCTTCTACAAAGGAGCATAGACCAAGTCTCCTTCACTGAACGACTGTAGTCTCTTCTTCCTATCGGCTCTCAACTTGTATGCCACGTTGCTCTTCTCTATGTGCTTTCACACATCCTCGTGAACTTATTTCATGTGCCATGTGAATGATTCTCCATCTACGACTTTCCCAGTTTTTGTCAGCAACTCGACCAAATCCACCACTCCATGTTGGCTTCTTCCTTGAACAATCTGGAATGGGCTCAAACCTATCAACTGATTCACAGAATTGTTGTATGCGAACTCTGCTTGCGCCAACACATTCTCCCACTGCTTGGGTTTGTCGATCATCAAACATCTCAGAAGGTTTCCCAAACTTCTGTTCAGCACCTCGATCTGTCCGTCTGTTTGCAGATGATATGTCGAGCTAAAATGAAACCTTGTGTCTAGTTTATTCCATAGGGTTCTCCAGAAATGCCCCATAAACTTGGTATCCCGATCTGACGTTATACTCTTCGGAAACCCATGCAATCTGACTACTTCTTTGAATAATAGTACAACAATCCTTGTGGCATCACTTGTCTTCCGACATGGAATAAAGTGTGCCATTTTTTAAAATATGTCAACTACAACAAATATTGAGTCGTTTCCTTGTTGCTTCTTCGATAATCCTAGCACAAAGTCCATGCTCGGGTGCTCCCATGGGGTATTCGGCACTGACAACAGCATATACAACCTTGTGTTATGACTTCTTCCTTTTGCCAATTGACAAACTCTACAATGTCTCACCCACTTTCCGACATCTGTTGCCATCCCTGGCCAATAATAATTTTCTTCGACCAATGCCTTAGTCTTTCCGATGCCAAAATGACTTGCTAATCTGCTGCTATGAAACTCTCAGATTAGGTTCTCTTCCACTGATCCTATGGGAATGCACAACTGTCATCCCTTGAATAGGTATCCCTCTTGGATGAAAAAATCCAAGTATGGAGTTTTTTCGACACTCCATGGTTCACGACAAGCCTCCCATGCTTTCGCAAAATCCTCATTAGTAGCGTACTCTATCTTCACCGACTCTATTCCTGTTTCCTGAACTGTCGTCGTGTTCAGAAATGCAACTCTTCTACTCAGTGTGTCGGCAACCTTGTTCGACTTTCCTGACCTATGTAGCAACATGAATGTATATCCTTGTAGAAACTCGACCCATTTCATCTGTCGTCGATTTAACTTCGACTGAGTATTCTGATAGCTCAGCACTTGGTGATCTGTGTACAACACAAATTCCTTGGGAAATAAATAATGCCTCCACTTCTCCAACACTTACACAATAGCATAAAATTTTTGGTCATAGACTGAATATTTTTGCTTCGCATCATCCAATTTCTCACTGAAGACTGTAATTGGTTGGCCCTCCTGGCTCAACACTGCTCCAATTGCTATTCCACTTGCTTCACAATCGACCTAGAAAAATTTGTTGAAATCTTGGAGTGCCAACATTGGGCTCTCAATGACGTTTTCCTTCAACTTGTCTAAAGCTTGCTGGGATGCTTCCGTCCACGTGAACTCTCCTTTGTGCATGCACTCTGTCAATGGTGTGCAAATCCGATTGAATCCCCTGATGAACTTCCTATAGAAAGTGGAAAGTCCATGGAAACTCCTCACTCCAGTTGCATTTGTCAGTTCAGTCCAATCCAATATTACCTTCACCTTTTCTGGGTCCATCACCAACCCTTTACCCGAAATTATGAATCCCAAGTATACTAGTTCTTCCTTGAAGATATATTTATTGTTATTTAATTATCCCATTTTGTATCATTGTTCAGGTTATGAATCTGTATGTTGTTGTCTACAATTTAAAATTAGATAAGTTAGATTCATTTTAGCATGAAAAAGGTCATCCCAATATGAATAATTTGAAGTATGCATGTGTCATCATGTGTCTTCTCTTAAATAAGAATTGCATTGAAAAAGTACAATGTGTTGAAAAAGGTTAATTGACATGATAACAATGTCAGTGATACGATAAAAACAAATATTGACGTGTTCAAGAGTGTTGATGTATTTGTAACTTCAGAATGTATTTCATATATGTATATTGTATTCCTATAGAGATGTTATTATTCCTCTATACGGAAGTGTTTGTATTCCTATAGAGATGTTATTATTCCTCTATATGGAAGTGTCGTCATTTATATTGTAAGTGTCGTAACTTATACTTGATGGGTTATTAGAACACCTTGTTGGGGTTGGCCCTGTATAAGTCATGTGGGTTAAAGGGTTATTAGACCACCCTATTGGGGGTCGGCCCTATCAGCATTATGTTATGTGGTTAAGTTAAGGCTGACCTAGTAAAGGTTATTAGGCAACTCAAGTGAAGTATAAATAGAGTGCGGGAGGCACTCTATTTGATCATTCACTTTCTCACTCATACTCTCATTGGAGAGTGGCACACTTCTAGAGGAGGAGAAGCTACTGCTAGGAGAATACTATCTCTTATGCTTGGGTTGTATCATTTCTCTATCTGCCTCTGAGGAAGTTGTGGGGTTTTTCACCTTTATGGTTTTCCCCAGTGAAACTCTGTGTGTCTATTGTCTCTTGTGTGCTTGCATTATTATGTCCATGATTGATATGCTGCAGATATGATGTACATGTTGTTCTCTCAGTTAAGATCCTAGATCAGATTGAATTAAATTCTGAAAAACTAACATGGTATCATAGCTAGCCTGAAAGAAGGCATGGTATGGCATTTACTACACTTGTTGCACTTGCGAAGCTAGGGATTGATATAGAAAAAACCAGTCATCGTAGCACTTTCGCTATAAATCCATTTTGGCGAAGTTTAAGGATCTGAAACTTTTACAGATCGAATATAAGATCCCAATGTACCTTGTGTCCAAAGCAAAACTTCTAGATCATTGTACTTTGTGTTTTATTATTTGTACAATCTAGGGTTTGTGCCTCTTCCAAATCTCGGCCATAAACAAGTGACCTAGGAAGAAAGGTCACAACTTGGTAGAGGAAGCTCCAAATGAAATTTTGTAAAAAGTAACTAGTAGGGTACGGACTTTAATTTCACAGGACGAAGGTTCAGAGGCTGAAAGTGAACCAATGACACGTGGCACTCCGTACAAGTTCGCTCTCCTGTTTTATCCCATAAACAGGTCACGTTGCGACACTTGGCGTAACTCTCTCTCAGAGAATCCAATTGAGGTCATATTTGTGGGGTTGGAAAGAAGATAGGTCAGGCTACCATAGATCACATTTTCAGACCCTGTGGATTTTTAATCTAGGAGTTACACCAGAAACAATCAGGTGCATATTTCTGTCAAAACATAATTGGATTTTGACCACCTTCATTCATGGCTCTGAGAATTTAGGGTTTCGAAGAATGTTGGAATTTTTGTATCGGAGATGACGGCTGAATTCTCCTCATCAAAATATAAATTTATCGACCAAGACCAAATTTTTTGGTTGGGCAGAAGGCTGGGCTTGATCAAACCCTAGTTCAGGACTTTGATCGGAAAAGTGGAAAATTGAGGGCTTCTGCAAAAATGGGAATTTTTGAAATCTGTGACCATAGCTGGAAGATCCTTGGAAAAATCAAAGTTTAGAGCTTTGGATCAAACTATTTGGTTGGGTGAAGTTTCGGGAAACTCAAACCCTAATTCAGGGTCCTCCCTAGTGAATCCGGAGGATTGAAAAGCAAATTTGAGGGGTGAAACTTTGTAGTTTTCAAATTTTGAGTATACTAGGTTGATCATCTCATCAAGTAACATCTTTCTATCCTTTCAGAAGTTTGAAATTCAAGATTTTGAATTTTTAGGGTTTCCCTGACAAACCCTAAACTAGCTCTAGATTCAACTTTTGCAAATCAAGTGGATTGGGTTAATCCTAGAAGAGAATGGATTGGTCACCTGCATAAGTGAAGAAGTTCCAATTTCAGAGGGGGATGAGGCTAAGGCCCTACATATGAATATTACAAGCAATCTCGATAGGTATGACTTATCTAGGTATGTTTCAAGATCTGTTCATGAATAAGTTTATGGTATGTTTGTCTTCATTAAGTTTAGTACAATACTGATTAACTTTAGACTTGTCGTATCACCTTAATAAAATTATGAGTGCAGATATTCATTGATTAGGGTTTTGAAACTTATGATTGTACTAATGCATTGTGGTGTTGTATGAGGTTGATGTTGTCTGCTAACATGAAAGGTACATCAAGAAAGACAAATCATGGTCTAGTTCAAGAACATATGACCATGGTGACATGAAGACAAATATTCATCCATTGTCATGAATCACATAGAAGATCTACTTGCTAGGTATGTATAACTTGGTTCTATAATGGTTAACCTATGAGATATGCACGTTACTAGCACAAGTCATTGAAGAGAACAAGAAGACATTGCTAGACATAACTAGCAAATATGATAACGAGGTATGTTTTTCCTATATCAAGTTAGAATCCTACCTTGTGTTAGGATCTTATATTGTTGTATGGTTGATAATGATTATTCATGAAGTTAGAAATGTAAGTCATCAAGGGTTTATGCATATTATGTCTCTTATATTGATTAATGATATGAATAACTAGAAAAGTATTTTGGTCAAATAAACAATATGCATGAGTAAAAGAAGCATTCCCTGAAACCTTGAATACTAATGTTTATTATCTATGTTTGAAATGATCATGACTATACATGTTTAAGATTATTGTGTTTTGATAGTATTGAGATTATACTAATGAGTGTATGTATGAGACCTCGAGGATAACAAAATGATGATACTAGTAAGTATTCATAAGTGATCGAGGATGGATATAAGTTCAAGGACAGGTAATCCAGGAAGCAAAGATCAAGAAGCAGCACACTCCAGTAGTTCTTGAAAGGAAGCAAATATTGAGAGGGAGTCCACCCTACAAAACAAACAAAGATAAGTATTTGAATTGTCATTTCTTGTATATTTGATTGTTTAAATAATACTGTTCAATGATGTATATACTTATGTTCCTAGACTTAGGTTGTGTATTATGCATATTAGAATAATTGCATTAATGAACAGTATACTACTAATACACATGTAATGGGTAAGTGGCCTATGGCACTGTACAACATTCCATTGTTACTTATCTAGAATGAAACCTCTTTGCTGACATGTTGGAAGTTGTACACACTCTTAAACAATGTTCTAGTAGAGATTGGAAGGCATCTAGAAAGTTACTAGATATGGATAAATGTTGTATTGAAGCATTGGCTAAGATAATTGCATGAATGTATGACATATTTATTTATGTGTAAGAATTTGTTCTGAAAACTATGAGATGTTTTCTAATCATGCAATTTAACTTGTTTTGTAGGAAAGATCGTATACCATCACCTACAAAAGAAGGACTACAACATTTGTTCAGCAACAAAGTTATCTATTGAATATATTGAAGACATTGAAGTTCCCAGGATTCGGGAAGAATGCCATGATCGAGGAGTACCAGTGGATCATGAAGAATGATGTTTGGGATGTGGTCCCAAGACCTGAAGGGAAGTTTGTTGTGACTTCCAACTGAATCTATAAGATCAAGCATGTTGTAGAAGGCAACATAGAGAAATATAAAGAAAGTGATGAAATGGAAGATACACCAGATCGATGTCAAGACAGCTTTCTTGCTTGGTGTTCTTCAAATTGATGATACTTCAAGGAAGAAGTGATGGGACACATTTGAAGGAGCCATTCCAAGCATGGTGAGAGGAGGATCCTTCCCATGGCTTTGGATGTAAGCATTGTGTGATGAGCATTAGGACGATGCTCCAATTACTGCTTTGTGTATGCATCATGTTGGATGCTGGATATGATTAGTTGGATGATGTATTTGTATATGCATCATGTTGGATGCTGGATATGATCAGTTGGATAATGTATTTGTATATGCATCATGTTGGATGCTTGATATGATCAGTTGTATCATGTATTTGTATATGTAGCAGGTGGATACATTGTATGATCAGGTGGATCATGTACTTGTATATGTATCAAGTGGATACATTGTATGATCAGGTGGATCATGTATGATGAGATGTATCAGGTAGATACTTTGTATGCATCAGGAGGATGTAGTGTATGATTAGGATGATCATGGATGATGAGCTTCAGGGTGTTGCTCTAGATGATATGCATTAGGATGATGCTGCGATGATGATCAGGATGATCATGTGATGATGTATCGTTAGATGATTGGGTCCTTGATGTACCTGACGAATACGAGACGAGATATCGGCTTTGTAGTGAACACCTTGAGCAAATATTTGACATATCAGACACATGTTCACCTGATAGATGCAAAGCATATTCTGAGGAACCTGAAGGGTACAGTTGACTATAGGCTCAAGTATGAGGTGAATCAAAAGTTTAACCTGGAGGGTTATGTTGATTTAGATTGGGCAGGCAGTGCCATTGATCGGAAGAGCACTTCGGGGTGCTACTTCAGTATGGGATCCAGCTTGATCTCTTGGTTTAGCAAGAAGCAGTCCTGTGTGGTACTGAGTGCAATCGAAGCAGAGTATGTCGCAGCTTGTTTGGCTAGTTGTGAGGCAGTATGGCTTAGGAATCTACTATCTGATTTGTTTGATCTCCAGCTGAGTGCTACTTCTATATATTGTGACAACTAGAGTTGTGTGAAGTTGTCGGAGAACCCAATGTTCCATGACAAGTCGAAGCACATTGAGATCAAGTTCCAATATATCAGGGATATGGTGCATAGAGGAGCACTGAAGCTCATATATGTTGCGACAGATAAGCAGATAGCCGATGTATTGGCCAAGCCACTAGCCAGATTGAAGTTTGAATACTTCAGAGGGAGACTTGGTGTACTTCAGATCGAGATGCCTTCTAAAAGGAAGTGATGAGTCCAGAGACACATATGCACATGAGCCATTCTCACATAGTGGTAGGTAGGTCCTCCTATTGTGCAAATGTAAGGGCTAGGGCCATTCTCACATGGTGGTAGGTAGGTCCTCCTATGGTGAGATGTAAGGGCTGGATGGGATGTTCCAACATGATGGTAGGTAGTTCCTCCCATGGTGACATGATGGTAGGAGAGTCCTCTCATGGTCGTTGATGTAATTGTCAGGCTGTTCTGACATGATGGTAGGTAGTTCCTCCCATGGTGACATGGTGGTAGGAGAGTCCTCTCATGGTCGTTGATGTAATTTCGTGCCTTTTCGACATGGTGGCAGGTAGTTCCTCCCATGGTGACATGGTGGTAGGAGATTCCTTCGATGGTCGTGATGTAATTGTTGTGCCTTACCGACATGGTGGCAGGTAGTTCCTCCCATGGTAACATGGTGGTAGGAGAGTCCTACCATGGTCATGATGTAAGTGTTGAGCCATTCCCGGATGGTGGTAGGTAGGTCCTCCCATGCCGGTGTATATAAGTGTTGTGTGTGTGCATCTGGGTTGTGTTCCATGGACAATGATGATGATGTGACAGTATGGTACACAGGTTTCACAGAGGCATATGATAAGTCCTGATATGCTCTTGCAAGTTTTGAAGAGGTAGTGTAATCAGTCCTAGGAGATCTTGCAAGTTTTGCAGAGGCAGTGTAATGAGTCCTGAGGTGTACCTACTTGATGGTTTGCTCCCTGAGATGATATGATCAGTATGATCATGAGTATCAGGATGATACTTCGTGGCTATGGACAGGTTGTGTAGTTGCATGTAAAAGATCCTAGGAGATCCGATAGGTTGAGAAGTATGCTCGTAATTAGTCCTGGGATGCTCTTTCAAGGTTTTGGCTTAACGCACATAATCAGTCCTGAGGATTCCACAGTATGGCAAATGATGATGAAGACCTACAGGTGGTTGGCCTACATCCAGTATGAAAAAGGATGTGCTTTATAGAACTTCCTATGACGAGTAGATGAGAGATTGATTGAGATAGCAGCAGCAGTGATGATGATGATGATTCGATGACGATGATTTAATGACGATGATCAGTGACTATGATCCAGAGAAGAAGACTTATGCTAGAATACATTTGTCGAGAAATACCTTCCTAGTTAAGAGGGAGCATTGATGTATTTGTAACTTCAGAATGTATTTCATATATGTATATTGTATTGCTATAGAGATGTTATTATTCCTCTATACGGAAGTGTCATCATTTATATTGTAAGTTTCGTAACTTATACTTGATGGGTTATTAGACCACCTTGTTGGGGTCAGCCCTATATAAGTCATGTGGGTTAAAGGGTTATTAGACCACCCTATTAGGGGTCGGCCCTGTTAGCATTATGTTATGTGGTTAAGTTAAGGCCGACCTAGTAAAGGTTATTAGTCAAGTCAAGTCAAGTATAAATAAAGTGTGGGAGGCACTCTATTTGATCATTCACTTTCTCACTCATACTCTGATTGGCTAGTGGCACACTTGTGGAGGAGGAGAAAATGCTGCTAGGAGAAGACTATCTCTGATGCATGGGTTGTATCATTGCTCTATCTATCTCTGCGGGAGTTGTGGGGTTTTTCACCTTTATGGTTTTCCCCAGTGAAACTCTGTGTGTCTATTGTCTGTTGTGTGCTTGCATTATTATGTCCATGATTGATACACTATAGATATGTTGTACATGTTGTTCTCCCAGTTAAGATCCTAGATCAGATTGAAGTAAATTCTGAAAAACTAATAGAGAGGGGCTTACATAATTGAATGTTTTGCAAATAGACTAATGTCCAAAGTTATATGTTTTGAGAATAAGCTTATCTCTTAAATAATACTAGCAACAACAACATTAATAATAATGTGTGGGGTATACGTTGATAGGTGTATATTTGACACATTAATAATGTTTTTTAATGTAGAATGTGTTAAATACAAGCCAAAGTATACCTTCTTTTATTTAGACCTATCACAAACTCTACACCAGTTATCCATTCTTCGCCTACTATTTATATTTTGTATTTTTTTTTATAATTGTTTATTTCGAATTTGGAACCATTTCCATATTAAATGGGTTCAACTACAAGTTATTGAGTATCCATTCAATAGCTACTGTAAGTTATCCATGCATCACTACTATTTATCATTTTATGAGCTACAATCAATTTTTAATATTCTTTTTTTATAATTGTTTACTTTGAATTTCTAACAACTTCCATAGAATGAATATGAATGTACACTTGTCTCATACTTGTGTAATTTTTAAAAAGCATAGGCCCTAATCCACTGCTAATTCTAAGATATAAACACCTATTCACATAATCACTAATAATATTCCTAATAATATGCTTCAAACCTGCTAAATAAGTTCAATATAGATGAATGAAAGCCTACAAATACTCCCTTCCTTTCAGGAGTAATACTTGAAGAAGCAGATTCTACACCATTGGTGGACAACACCTTGTATAGGTAGCTAGTTGGAAGCTTCTTGTAGTTGACTCATACTCGACCTAATATTGCTTATGCTGTGAGTGTGGATTCAACATACATGGAGAAGCCACATGAGCTTCATTGGAGGGATGCAAAATTAATATTGCATTATGTGCAAGGCACCAAGTCTGATGGGATTCAATATGTTGTAGATTCTAGCCTAGATCTTCTTGGCTTTACTGACTCAGATTGTGCTGGTGATAGCCTAGATTAGAAGTCCACTTTCGATCTTGTTTTCATGCTTGGAGGAGGACCTACTTTCTGGTCAAGTAAGAAACAAAGTGAAATTGCACTCTCTTCAACAGAGGCTGAATACATACGAGCAGTGAATGTTGGGACTCAGTGTGTGTGTAACGTCCCTATTTTGACCCCCTTTTTCATTAAATTGTAAATGATGTAAATATTGTTATTTAATCATGGTGAGGAGCTCAAGGACAAGGCCCCACCATTGATTTAGCATTTTATGTATCAGCAATTAAAAATAGATTCCTATGGTTCTTGTGCTGGGCATGCACAATGTAAACTAAGACATCATGTAAATATGAATTTTAATGAAATACCCACAACTAGTTATGCAATGCAACAAAGAGATGGGGGCATGATTCTACAATGAATAGGGAGGGAAATTATTCAAACCCTTGAGCCAATGGTGATAATCCAAATGTCAATGAATAAACCCTAAACTACCCATTCTGACTTATGCACCCAACCATTAAATTCTTCCAGAAATTGGTTGAGGAAGTTAATGCCTTGGGAATGAAGAGACATGGCAGCCAATGTCGTGCATGGACAAGCCATCAACCTGGAAAAACGTACTTTTTCTTCTGGGGCAAGAAAACACCCATGAAATGGTGCCCAAAGCCATTCTGAACCCATAGTCTTTCCTCTCTCACGCAATCTGAGCTAGCTGGGCTTTCCCCATCACGTTTTTTACCAATTTCCTACATTTTTCCATAGCTGGGAGCTTGTTTTTGTGTTGCACAGTGGCTGGGAGAAAGGGAGTCATGTTTTGGGGGTTTATAGAGGTCGTTTTTGCCCCTGAAATGTAGAAAAACGTTTTCTGAAAACCAATTTGCTCTCCCAGGGTTTACTCCCCATCTACCAATTCATTTTGGTTGCCCACATTTTTCAGCACTTGTGTTTTGTTGTAGGGTGCATCCTTGTGTCGGTTTGAAATTGTGAGCAAGAATTAGGAGTGGAAGTGGACCGGAATTGGCTTGATAAACCTAGTGAGGAGGTCACCTCTCAAGAGTATCAAAAGGGCTGGTTGCTCTTCTATGCACACCTTGAAGAACACTAGAATGGAAGGTATGGCCTAAGGGACTGTGTATTAGTGAAGGGAATACTTCCTTTGGCCAGGTGTTTAGGTATTGTGGGGACCAAGCTAGATAGATCTTGCAAAGGGTGCCCATATCTCTATGGATGATCCCACTAGCTTAGCAATTCTTCCCTCCATTGCCTAACAGCCTGATAAACCCAACTGTAGATTGGCTTGGATGATTTGGTGTATCTTTGGGCTATGTGTGAGTCTGTTGTTCCCTGATTCCTTGTAGAGATCATGCCCAGCTCGGGGGTTGCAGTGTGTTGAGATATTGATGATCACAACTGGCCTATGGTTGGGTGAAATGTTGTAGTTGCATAGCCAGTTGCTCGGGGCTACTTTGTTATAACATAAGTACTCTCTTGTGTTAACTTTGCAATTATTTATTTGATGAATACCATGAACATCTTGAATGTATGATGGATGTGTAATTGAAATTACTTCCGTTTTGTTATCTTATAATTATACATTTCCATATTTCTTTTTTTTATATATGTGAATGCTTATTTAATAAGTTCATGGGGCTAGATTCCCTAGCTTCAGTCTAACGTTCTCTCCATCGCACTGGTATGATGGGTGGGGACGTTACAGTGTGTGGTTGCAGGGTATTCTTTCAGAGTTTGGGATTTCCTTTAGCACTCCTATAGTCATTTTTTGTGACAATCAAAGTTCTATAAGGATATCAACTAATCTAGTATAGAGGCAAAGAACCAATCATATTGATTTCCATATGCACTACATCAAGAGTCTAGTGCATGATCACATCATTGATCTGCAATATTTCCCATCAGCTAAGAAAATTTCAGACATCTTCACCAAATATTTTAGTAGGAAGACTTTTAGCCATCTTAGATCACTTCTTGGGATGGATTAACATGTCGTGGAGTGAAGAATTGATCATAAATTCTTCAATTTTATTCATGTCCATGTTTTAGGGGAGGTTTTTCCCATGAGGTTTTCTTTCTTTCCTTGTTTTGTGGACAAGGAAGTATGTTAAAGGGTGACCATGCCAAGTTGTTGGGAACTATTTATTTCTGATTTTTAGCACATAAATTCAATATTAAGGGGGGGGGTTGAGTATTTTAAACCCATCCATGTCCATTCAATACTTAGGATAAAATTATTAGTCATCTTTTGATTAATTACTAGTTGTTTGACTAGGTAGTTGGCCAAATTAATTCATTGTGTGGACCACAAGCCATCTTGAGTTACTTGGGTGCACTTCTGAATATCCTAGATAATATTTCTTGATATTTTGTATGATTTTATTCCATTCTTGGAATAGAAGCGCTCTCTGCTGCTTTTACTGCTTTTTATTGATTTTGGGTGAAAAGGTGAAAGCTAGTTGACTTGCTTTAGCAGTTTTTGGCCAACTCATCCTCCCTGATGTATCGTCTTCCTAAATTATGTACTTAGTATTTTTTTCCAACCTACATCACCATCCAATCACTCTCTTACTAATTCATGAGTTTTTGAGTTGACTTGGAAAGCACTTTTTACACCTAGGGGGGTTTTTCATCTTTTTAATAAACCTTCTTTTGTGAGGATTTCAAATGGCATATTTGGAATTCAAATCTATGATGTAATTATATATTTGTACAACCATTTCATTTCCCAAGTTTGGATTATGTAGACTTATTCAATAGATTTTTGCTGTTTGCATCATATTCATGCATAATATAAGCATGCCAAAATTTCCTTAAGCAAAAAAATAAACTTGGGAAATGAAATGGTTGTCCAAATATATAAGAATATTAAACAGTGTAAGGATACTAAAATTGGTAAAATAATACACCCGGGACTTTTAGACCCAATCAAAATAAAGGACCTACTAAGAAATACGGTTTGGTAAAGCTAGGTCTGCACACAAATTGTGCAATCAGAGTCCTAAATCACATAAATGACACTTGAGCTTTCACTACAAAAGAGAGACAAAAAGAATAAGGAAGGACAATAAACCAATATAAAGAGGAATTTTCACTCAAATTGATACAAATAGGGTCAAATAGACTCAATAGGATCCAAATCCAGTCTAATTGGAGCAATTAGATTCAATTAGACTCAAATTAGGGTCAACAATACCAACCTAGTTCAAAAACACCCAACTTGTGTCAACAAGCCCCAAATTCTTCCAAACAAGACCAAATTGCTTCAAAAATATCCCCAACATCAAATTAAGATCAATCAAGAGACAAGACACTAGGATCAGCAGGAACTCCTAAAAATGCAATCAAAATCCCCTGAAAATATCCAAATTTGAAAAACTGATGTACATGAGGTACTTGCTAGTGTAAAAGGGTCCAAGTTTGAGGGACCTGTAGCTGGAAAGGATTACACCTACAAATTTGTCTCAGACCCATGACTGTAACTACCAAAACTCGCAGGTATGTATAAAAGTCCAAAACTAATTGCAAAATCTAACACAAAACTATACAAGGAAGGGTCTAACAAAGCTTAATGATTGGTCCTAACATGAATCAAAATCATACTATCACATATACTAGAAACAATGACCTTAGATACCTCAAAGTAGATAGGATTCTCCCTAGCGGAGTTACTAGTTCTGTTGCTATGGAAAACTTCCTACATCATGGGTGAGACTACCAACGTACTTGGGTAAAAGATAGACATACAAGGTTCTGCAAGTACAATTATTAAGAAAAGAGATTAGGGTTAGGAGGATATGTACCTTATGCAGAAGGATGATCCAAGCCTCTCTTCTTTCTCTCCAATGCAACAACCTGCAAAAACATTCAACAAAACCCTCCTCAAACCTATTTGACTACAAATAAAAGATGATATTTATAAGAGAATACAAAATCAAATTGTAATCCGAACTAAAACATACATGAACAAATCTATTTGGAAAGGGAATAATGTCCAATATTTATTAATTAACGAAGCAAGTACATCAAATTATATCTTCCTTCAAGAATGGCACTTCATGAAACCAAGATTCAAGGACTCTTGCTCCTCTTCTCCAAGGATCCCAACCTATGATCATATGTGCTAGGGTTTACAAGCAACTAGGGCACAAGTGAGGGGATTGTGATTCCCAATTCCTCCAACATAACATTATAATGGGCTTGATCCCCTTTCATGGTCCCTCTCCCTCTCTTATATAGCAAGTGAAGAAGATAGGGTCGAAGAGGAATTAGTTACAACCGGAAGAGGAGGTTCCAAAACCACCCAAACCAACCATTTTTCAGGATTTTATATATTTTTAAAGTATTTATGAGGTTCCCGCAAATTTTCGATGGAAAACAAGCAGGTGAACCACAAATTTACCATGTGCAACTTGCGTGTTTTTGGAAAACCCGCAAGTAAAGAATCTTCCACGTCTGTTTTTTGTGGAAAATGGTCAAAAACAACCTTATGTGGGGATTTCTCGAGAAGTTTTGGTCTCCAAAAATGTTCCTAAGGTTACTATGTATCAAATGGGCCATGAATTAGGTAATTGCATCCATCTAAAGTCCCAAAAATGGCTCTTCCATCCACAAATTTCCTTGTTCTATGACTCACAGTAATCTCATGAAGTGTCGTCATACGACCAAAATATGTAAGTTTCGCCGCATCCCCTTTTATTCGACATGGTAAATACATTAGTAGGAAGGAATGGCCAAATGAGGGAAACAAAATAATTACGTCTTTAGGTATATATATTTCAATATAGTGGTTGATCCTCTAGCATTTTTTTTTCTATTATTTACTAATCAGATTAATTAAGCTTAAAATATTTTTCATTGCGTTTAATAATTGGTGATTCAAATTTACCAAATTAACTTCGAAGCTTAGAATATTTTTCATTTATTTCAGTAATGGATTATTCAAATTTATCAAATTAACCATTGGAGTATTAATTATGAGAAGTTGGATTTCTTGTCTTCGTCGGCTTAGTCAAAGCTCTATCAATTTGCATTTCTACACATGTAATGCTGTGTATGGGTATTCTTAAATTAGTCTTGTAGTGTCTTTTAAGTAAAATTTCAGTAGGTAGATTTCATTCAAAATTTATTTCTGCCTTTAATATGTTCTAGTAGCTTCTGAGAGAAGCCAATTTCAAGTTCTTTGTATTTAGCATAGAAAATTAGAGTCATTTTTGTAATGGATATAAGTTTTTGGAAGATGTAGCATTTGGCAAAAGTCTAAGAGCTCAAGATCATGAAGTTCAAGTTGTTGAAGCTTGGGAGCACAAGCTGTGTGTAAAATATCTATAGCAGTCACTGTTATTTTGTTATGTAACATATTTGCACATGATTTTTTTATTCCGCAAAAGATAATTTCACATCGCGCATATTTCTTGGGTTGAAGTGGGTGAATGTCTAAATATTTTTCTTCTTTAAAGATTGAAAAATACATTTGTTAAGTTTAATTTTACTGCAAAATGAAAGTGAAGTTTGAAATCAGCATGCACAAATTTAGGATCTTGTCCTAATATATCACAAAGGAATTAAGTTCTAAGTTTCTAGGTTCATAAAATTTGACATGGAAAAAGAATTTACTTTTATCTACATGGAGAATATCTATTAGTTTCAAAAAGGTAAATAATATTTTATAATCGAAGAATTAAAATTTGTGTTATTGCGCAATTAAAATCATTTCTGCGCAGTGGGGTTGAAAATTGTGCATAAGTGAGTGAATGTAAAAGAATAGATAAGTAAACTGTAAGAACTACACAATAAAGTTTGAACTGTGTAGTTTTGTACTATATATGGTATCAAAGTAGGTTCTCATAACAATTTCAGGAATATCGAAAGATCTAGTTTTCTTAGAAAGAAGTAATTCTAAAAATTAAAAAATGGCTTCCACTTCTTGTGCATAAATGTCAAGTCTGCAAACTCCTATTTTTACAGGAAAGAATTATGGATATTGGTATCTAACCATGAAGTCTTTGTTCAAGGGGTCAATATGTATGGGAGATAGTTGAAAATGGTTATGCAGAACCAATAGACCATGTAGCATATAATGCTCTCACACAAGCTGAGAAGGATTATTTGAAGGAACAAAGGAAAAAGGATGGAAAAGCCTTGCTTTACATACATCAAGCAATGCATGAGAGAATAATCCCAAGACGAGCAACAACCAAGACAGCTAAGGAAGCTTGGTATACTCTACAATCTTCCTACCAAGGTTTCGACAAGGTAAGGACTCCTAAATTACAAATTGTTCGAAGAGAGTTTGAGAATTTGTTAGTGAAGGATACTGATTCAGTAGAATCATTTTATTCCCCAGTTGTTGGTCTGATAAATCAAATGAAATCTGATGGAGAAACCATATATGATAGAAAGGTTGTTGAAAAGGTCCTTAGAAGTCTCCCTTATAAATTTGATCCTCTAGTTGTGGCTTTGGAATCTAAACTAAATACTTGAGTCATTTTACACTTGATGACTTGTAAGATTCACTTGTCAATCAATTATACAAATTAAATAAATCAAATATGTCATTGGAAAATTCCTTTGCAACTCAGTAAACTATAAACCATGGAAGAGGAAGAGGAATATCGAATTATAGAAGCATACGAAGAAGTTTTGCTAGAGGAGGACATAGCAACAGTTCTACAAATATCACCGTAAAAGGAAAAAATCAGAATTTCATTCAACCAATTAGTCAAAGATGTGATAATTAAAAAATACAATGTCATTATTGTAAGAAATTTGGGCATAATGCATATGAATGCAAGAAGAAACAACATGACTAGAGTAAGCAAGGTCAAAACAAGTCATGCAACACTAGCACTTCCACAAGCACAATGTTTATGGCATGTGCATCCCTAGTTGAATCTAATATTGCTCAAGAAAGTCCCAACGACATATGGTATTTATATTCTGGATGTAGTGACCACATGACAAGAAATCCACTCTATATTCTAGTTTAGATGAATAAGTTCAAACTAATGTCACACTTGGAATTAATATTCAAGTCACATTTTTGGGTAAAGGCACAATTGGTATTATAACCAAAAAGGGGGAGCAAAAATTCATTCATGATATCTATTATGCCATAGTTTTGAAGCATAATTTGATGAGTATTGGACAACTAGTGCAAAAAGGTCATAAAGTATATATGAAGAACAATTTATGAGTGATTCTAGACAGGTACCCAAGTAAGAAGTTGATTTCTAAAGTTCAGATGACATGCAATGATATGTTTTCGTTAAGATTAAATTCAACTATGAAGAGGAAGACAACTCAAGTTCTTCAAGTAGCAGAGGATAAGCATTATGAAGAAGCATTTAAGGAGGAAAGTAAGAAAGAAGAAAAATATAGTGGTGAAGAAATACAAGCAACAATTCAAATAGAGACAAATGATGAGTCCTTGTGGCACTTAATGTTTGGACACTTGAATTTTGGAGGATTGAATTTGTTGCACATGAAGAATATGGTTAAAATCTTTCAACTAATTAAAAAACCAGAAAGGGTGTGCGAAGTTTGCATCTTTAGAAAGCATCATAGAGAGACATTTCATGTTGGCAAATCATATAGAGCACGTGATGTACACTTTAAATTGTACACTCGGATATTTGTGTCTAGTGCAAACACCATCTATGTGAGGATGCTCATATTTTCGTACATTTATTAGGATTTGATAAGAAAAACATGGATTTATTTATTAAAACAAAAATCTAATGCATTTGGTTGCTTTCAACGGTTTAAGGCACATGTGGAGAAGCAAATTGCTCACTTCATCAAAGTCTTAAGGATGGACAAAGGTGGTGAATATGTTTCAAATTAATTTCTAATTTTTTGTAAATCTCATGGCATACGTAAGCAATTCATTGCACTGTATACACCTCAAAAAAATAGTGTCGCAGATAGAAAGAATAAAACTATTTTTGATATGGCACACAATATGATGGAAGCTAAACATTTTCCAAATGAATATTGGGATGAGGTAGTAGCAACTTATATCTATATCATGAAATGATGTCCAACCAAGAGTGTGAAGAACAACGTTCGTCAAGAGGCATGGACAGGTATGAAACATAGTGTTTGCCATTTAAAAATTTTTGGTTGTGTTGCATATGCACATATTCCAGATGAGATCATAATTAAATTAGATAATAAGGGATAAAAATGCATATTTGTTGGTTATTCAAAAGATAAAAAAATCATACAAATTGTATTATCATGTCACAAGGAAGGTCGTAATCAGCTTAGATGTTCAATTTGTGGAGATTGAAGCATGGGATGGAAGTGTAGAAAAGAAAATGAAAATTGTGAATCCTATCGCACATGATGACATGACAAAAGAGGTGGTTCATACACCACAAGCAATTCAAAATCTTGCAGCATCATCCACCCTGAGGACTGCGCAACATGTTGCACCTCAAGCTACTGCAACACAAGTCACATCACAAGCTACACCAGTAAGTACACCAAGAACACAACAAAATCCAACAAGTAGTCCAAGGAATTATGTGTCACTAAATCTGACTTTAGCAAGGTCATGAAAAACAAGAAGTTTGCGTGAAATATATGATGCTCATACAACAAATTCATTTTCATTTTTTGCATTATTTTCTCAAATAGATGATCCACTAACTTTCAAAGAAGCTATCAAAGATGATGTATGGGCACAAGCCATGGATGAAGAAATTGAATGCACTGAAAAGAATCAAACATGGGAATTGGTAGAGGTACCTAAAAGCAAGGATGTAATAAGTGTTAAATGGATTTATAAAACTAAACAAGATGTTGACGGTAATGTGCAGAAGCACAAGGAAATATTAGTTTCAAGAGGGTTCACACAACTTCCCCGCATAGATTTTAATGAAACATTTGCACTTGTTTCATGCATGGATACAATTAAAATAGTTTTGGCCATAACTACGCACAACAAATGGTATGTCTATCAAATGGATGTTAAATATGCATTTTTAAATGGTTATTTAGAAGAAGAAGTGTATTTGGAACAACCACAAGGATATGAGGTTCTAGGAAAAGAAGACAAAGTATATAGACTGAAAAATTAAATTTATGGATTCAAGCAAGATCCTAGAGCTTGGTACAACTGCATTGATTCCTAACTCATTCCAAATGAATTTCACAGAAGTGAATGTGAACCAACATTGTACACCAAAGTCAACAAACAAAGTAACATGTTAATTGTTTGTTTATATGTTGACGATTTAATATTTACTATTGATTTTGGCATAGAATATTTTAAATCGGTCATGAAGAATAAATTTGAAATGAATGACTTGGGGCCTATGCGATATTTTTTGGGCATTGAAGTCCATCAATCCAAATATGGTATATTTATTTCACAATACAAATATGCAATGAAATCTTGAAAATATTTTATATGGTAAATTGTAAATTTGTGGCAACACCAGTAATAAAAGGACTGAAATTGTATCCATGCACTTCACCAACACCCATCTCTTCACTCATTCCCATCTCTCGGCCGCAACCCACTCCATTCTCACACATACATACCTTCACATCCCACTCCAACTATCTACACCACCTCTCTCTCAATGATCCTCCCTCATAGATCTCGCCCCACTACTCCTACCACCGCACCCTTCCCATAAATCCATTCTTCTCCTCACCGGTACCATCCCCACCTCTACATCACTCCTCGCTACTTCCATCACGTGTTCCCCTCCATTCCTCTACACACAGTCCTCCTTTCAATAAATGATAATTATTCATATTCGCGGCTCATTCTCCTCTCCACTTTATCCCACGCCTTCCTCCATCCATCAACTCCTACGCCTATGATCCTCATCTTCGAATTGTTCCCACCCTATTCGCCTACACCGTGCGGACCCTATTTGCCTACACTCTCACTGTTGTATCCCCATATGCACTGCATTCCGCCATACCTCCCTACCCTCTTCCATACTCTCCATTGGAAACTTGCTGCACCTTACAAACACTCCCCACTCCTTATATGCATCCCTACCATCGTTGCACACCTTCCATGTACAGCTCTCAGTATACTCCAAACCTGTGTTCCCCTCAGGGATCCCTACTAGTACCTCACACCCTCACTCGTTATCCCCACATCCTCGGAGTACTCCCACACTATGTCGTTAACTCAACGACACACCCCACTGCCTCTAAACTTGTTGCAGAAGTGCCTCCCACTAATCCACAGCTCCCCACACTCACCCACATGAAGTCCTCTCTATTACACCACTCCACATAAACCCAACACATAAAAAAGGAACAAATATTAATAAAAAAAAATATTATTATAACAATAAATTACTATTATTATTAGATAATATTGTTTTTATTAAATTTTTAACCAAACCTTATAATAATAATAATACTACATATTATTATTATATTTTAAACCTTAATTTGACTCTATTCCAAAAAAAAATTGATAATATTAATATTATTATTATATCTTAATAATTATTATTATATCAATTTAATAATTGTATAAATTAATTACAATTATTATTTATACAAAAGGGAAAATAATACGAAATCGAACAAGAAAGTCAAAGGCAAGGGAAGACCATTTATCGCTAAAGAAGTCGAATATCATTCGTCGTAAAAATAAGTCAAAGTCAAAGGAAGACCATTTATCACAGAACAAGTCGAAGACAAAGGGAAACATTTTTTCATAAGGACGACATTGATATCCGATGTTGGACACTAATTTCGAAACAAGAAGATTTGTTTAAAACCTCATCAAAATGGAAGAGACAGATTTTTCTCAAAAGAAAAATAGATTTGTCGACTTTCCTTCAAAAATGTTGATAGTGATGCTTGAAGTTAATGGCACATTTTATGGAAGTCTTGTTACCATCATCATATGTCTAGCTAATAAAGAAAAAATTATTAATGTTGATCTTGCAAATCAACTACTAGTTGCAGAATTAAATATAGAGAAGAACACGAAGAACAAAGAGCAAATAAAACATTTAGACAAGTACAGATTGGGAATTATAATCTTACATCAGAATTCATTGTTGTATCTATAGAATATGGTATTACTAACATAATACTAAGATCTAACTGGCTCGAAGCTTTGGGTACAATTACCTTCAATGTGAAAAAAGAAAGTCATGACCTTCTTCCATGAGAAGAAGAAAATAACAATACATGACTCATCGGTGAGAGTCCCTTCGTCAAAATATATAACAAAAGAACCATTGTATAGAATATACGAAGATCTAGAAGAAGAAGGAAAATGCTTGAACAAACTCCTCATGAACAAGGACGAGAAAGTTGTGCAAATCCAGGAAAAATTATGATGCCAAGAATCATAAATCTGCCGATGTCGGCAATAGATTAAAGAACTAGTACAACAAAGAGATAACATTAAAAAGTCACACAAGTTGGAGATCACAAAAATCAATAAAACATTATCAACCAATATTGAAGAATTCTTTCGATTGAGAAACCATAACAAGATGTTAGTTACGAAAATAAGGAAGTTAAAAAAAATCTTTAAAAATAGAGCAATCTAATGAAGACATGGATTCAGGGGAAACTACTAGAAATGGAAGAAAATCACCACCCTACAGATCACAATCAAGAGTCAACTGAAGAAATAAAAAAATTGAAAGTTTAGAAGTTAGAAAAATCCTTAACAAATGATATCCAAACAATGGAAAAAGAAACAAATAATGAAACCACTGAATTAATGACATCATCAATACAAATTTGGATGTTGGAAAAAGAGATTAGTACAGACACAATCAATGTCCAAATTCTAGAAAGTGGTTTTATTGAAAAGGTATCGATCAATAGATCACTAGAAGCACCAAAATTTGAAGTCCCTACAAACACTCCTCAAGTGAATCAAATACTTTATCGCCACCCACATCACAACAGTCATTACGAAAACCATCAATGTCAAGAAGAAAATAAACAATGCTCTTCTTACATACAACCCAACTACAACATTAAAGAAGCGCAAAGTCAAAATCGACAACTTGTAGGGAAGCCTAAAATGAGAAGTTCTATCCACATAATTGATCTTCAAACATTTCCAATGAAGGCATATTTGGAATGGATCGATCACTCCACATCCCAAAAGGTGTGTTGATAACTTAGAAGTGCATATCAACACATATCATCAACTAAGACGATAAAAAAAAATCAATGGATTAGTGGACGAATATTTTCAAGGCACAATGACTTGTAATATACCTAAAAACTATATTTCTATTATTAATTAGTTAAGTCAATTATTCAAGATAAGAGTGATCTCCTTTAAATAAGGAGATGACTATTAGAACATTATTACAACCTAGGACCTTAGTCATAAGTCACATTATTGATTAATTGGTACAAAACGGGTTAATAATTACAATCCAAGGTTGTTAGAAGGTTCTTAGGAGTTAGTTAGGCCAAATGATGACTTATCCACAAAACTATGGGCTAAAATTGGTCAAATATAGCTATTGGCTCCCTAATTATGGCCACATCCAGCATTTATTACCACTATCTAAGCAAAGGCGCCATGTTTTCATGTTTTAAGGAAACTACCTTCGACTTAGGCGCCCATGCATTTAACCTAGTCATTTTGGCCCATGTCTAGTTGTTTTGGCCTCTCCTTGGATACCTAACTGCCACCCAATCCTCTCCTTCACATGTGTGAGCCTCATTTTGGTCTTTCCATGCTCACCCAATGTTCACATGGGAAATCCGTACCTGTTTGGTTATATTTGGGAGCCTATTGGTCAACCTAAGGGGGATTGAGGTCAAATCTAAGCTAGCCACTTGTCATAGCCTCCTAAGGAATTCGAATTCTTCCAATGTTATATAAGGAAGATCACAACTCATTAGTGTATAATGGACAGTTAATAAACTCTGATATTTGATCATTTGTGTTTATGGTTTTTTATCATTTATTTATTGGTTTTTGATCATTTGTGACTGGTTTTTGATAATTTATATTCCAGAATTATTTTTGCACATATATCTTGCATAGTAAGCTATTTATTTCAACTGTGAGGTAATCTATAGTAGCTAGATCCTACTCTGAAAGAGATTTTACAATGACCTTTGGCAATATTCGTTTGTATAAATTGTAATTCATCTCATAGTAATATTATCAATCAATTATTCAAAATATGTTTATATCAACAAATATTTCAACATGTAAACTTGTAGCTTACCATTAAAGTTTAATATTCTTTATTTTTTTTAAAATAATAAATATTACTTTGTCTTATTTACATAATTATATGATTATTTTATTAAAAACTCTTCAAATAAACATCAACATAAATATGAAATATGAATAAAAAATCTTTCTCTCTCTATATATATTCCCCAGTTCGTTATGATGTTATTATGATAACTTATATAACCCATCATACAAATAATTCATGATCATAAGCATTAAGAAAGAAATGCTTATGGGACATAACAGGATCGCGTCAATGGTTTGGTGTATTCTTGTGAAGTACTCCAGCGTGCTCATCGTGGCTCTTAAGAGAGTGCAATCACACCACTATTGTTAACATTGATCACATATCTTATTCATTAAAAATGATGAGATCTTACCCTTTCATTGTAGATTTTTTGAAACTATTCTTGTTTAAGAGCCACTTAATATTAATTCGTTGATAGGAGTCAACCATGGGCTAGAGTTTTTTTTTCCAAAAACTCATGCCAAGCAATGTAGAGCCTCACTTGCCAATCTTTAATGGCAGAAAGGATCCTACCATGTCTTGAGGATTTTGTATCCAACAATGCAATTCATCACTAGCTAGATGTCTAATGGTCGCACCATATAGCTCAAACTTGGCACCATACAAGGTCAATACAGATCCTTCACAAATTAACAATCAGGAACCATTCTAGGCATATGTTGCACATAAAATGTAACGGTGGATCATGGTTTGTTAAACAATGCCACTGATACCTAATACATGGAGAAACCCACATTTACATTATCAATTGACAGCCTTGCATAAGCGTCTAGTAAGGACATTAGTTGATGGTGAATTTTTGGATAAGAGTAGCCAGACACAACTTCTCACAGTCATAACTTCTTGAACAAAGTAATTTCTGGACACATTTTTTACTCTCGTTTTGAGGGTGAATGAGTTTAGTTTTTTTTTCAAGTCGAAAAAAAATCATCTTTTATTAAATAGAAAAAGATGTAACAGGGAAATTACAAATGTTTGAGAGCTATCAAACTTTAAACACTGGTCAGAGTAGCGAAAGAGATAAATAATCAAGCATAAGGATATCACAGTATGCAAAAAATGACAACTACATTGCAGCAAGCATGAGCAACCGATCAAGACCGTCACTGCTGTGATCCCCGGGTGGCACAGGATAACTAAACCATATCGCCAAAACTGATCAAACTGAACCATATCAAACTTTAAACACTGGTTAGAGCAGCGAAAGAGCTAAATAATCAAGCATAAGGATATCATAGTATGCAAAAAATGACAACTACATTGCAGCAAGCATGAGCAACCGATCAAGACCGTCGCTGTTGTGATCCCCGGGTGGCACAGGATAACTGAACCATATCGCCAAAACCAAAAGGAAAAAAGTTTTGAACTCCACCAGGAGGACAATTCCAAATCAACAGTCTATCAATAAAATAGAGAATGAACGCCCAACTGGAGTCCATCCTTGTATTCGGCAAAATATATACGTCCGTCCATCCTTCGCAAAGATAGCTTCGAAAGTCTGTCTGCCTCCCCATTGTAGGAACGAAACAGATGGGAGAAGTATATCTCATGAAAGTGAAGGATAAGAGCATGAGCACGAAGCTGCCAGTGATTCAGCAGAAGTGGTCTCAACTCTAAAAGTCCCCATGCCCAATCAATAACACATTGAGAATCACCGTAGATATGTGTAAGCCGAATGGACTTCTCCTTGGAAAACCAAAGAAGTGCCCACAGGGCCACAAGATCTGCCCGAGTGTTGGATCTATGCTTTGCTTTCAAATGGATGTGATAATAATGAACCCTCGACAGCTTAATGACAATGCCTCCGTCGAAGAAACTGTATGGGAAGGGATGTTTTTATTCCGTGAAAGGAGGAGCACGCAACATATCACGAACAAGATCTGAGGCCAACAGAGAATGCCAAGCAAAGATCCTGGAGGTGATCAGGTCCACCCGAGGAGCAAGCCCACAAAAGACCAAATCATTTCTCACACGCCAAAATTCCCATAGAGAATAGAACGTAATAATAAAGGAAGTTGTCGATTGTTCATAGCACACTAACAGGTTGTCCAATATAGAAACACCCTCCCAAACTGGTAACCACTGCCATCGAGCACGGAGAAGTGCCCAAATCAATTGGAAGAAAACACACCTACCAAATAAATGATCGATATGTTCATCCTCCACCATGAATAACACACACACACTAGGACCATAGAAGTCGCGGCGTTGCAGGTTCACCCACGTAAGGATTTTATTATGCAAGTATAACCATATGAAACGTCCCACTTTAAGTTGAACGTTGTTACTCCATAACAACTTGTATACACCTGTCACCACCCCATCAACAGAGTTAGCCAACATGTCATCATATGCCAGAGCAGCACTCACTGATCCCAAGTTAGCATTTGCAGACCAAACCAGACGGTCCCATTGATCGGTCAGGACTATCCCAACTTCAATCAGTCTAATACAAAAATAATCCCACTCCCTTCTCAAAGAGGAAAATCTAGGTCAGACGCCATCAACCACTTCGCCAAAGAATAGTCACTGGGATGATGCATCTGTTTAAGGACAAAAAGACCCTTATCATGTAAGGCTTGCATGAATGCATGAGATAATCGATATTGCTCCCCCATACCAAGAATTGGACCAGAACCCACAAAGATTTGGATCCCACACCCAACCTCCCAGTAAAGTGATCATTTCATAATCGGGTAGGTTTTTAATAAACTGCTCCAAATCGTCGAGTAGATACCCGGAGCAAAGACAAAATTACAGAGCCACATCGCTAGATTAAGACCTTTTAAATACTTAGCCTGTATAGTGGACCCCATAGGACATTGTCGAATAGTACATGTCAAAACTTTTGGCACAGAGGGATCTATTGAATTCTTTAAGCCTTTTGATGCCCCAGCCACCCAAATGGTGAGGGCGAGACAGACTCCTCCAACAAGCAAGATGGAATTTTGTGTTCCCAATCCTACCACCCCAAAGAAAGTCGAAAATACACTGACGCAAACGATCAATAGTGCCCAAAGGGATGGAAAATAGTGTGAACTAGTACACTAGGAGGGATTGAAGAACCGACTACGTAAGGATAAGTCTGCCACCAAGAGTGACCCACTAGGACGCCCACGAGTTAATCCTCCTAGAGACCTTTTAGTGAAACCGAGATACTTTATGCCTTCCTCCAACCCATTCCATACATAAGGGAAAAGTACAAAAATAAAAGAATGGATGTTATCATCGTCGCATTGGAGAATGAAAGAAGACTTACTTTCATTAATCTGAAGCCCATAAGCATTGCAAAAGACATTAAGAATTCGATGATAATGAAGCCACTAATATTTAGTTCCTACACCAACTAGAAGCACATCATCAACAAATAAGAGGTGTGTAATGTGTAAAGCTCAAGCCACCTTGATGCCAGTAATGTACCCTTGCATACGACCCTTATTGATGAACAAACCAAGCGCTTCCATGGCCAGAATGAAAAGATAGGGGGACAAGGGGCATCCCTTCCTCAGCCCCCTATTTCCATGGAAATAATACGAAGGTGTGCCATTGATAAGGATTGCAAAACTGGTGGTACAATAGCAGGCATAAATCCAATTCACCACCTCCATCGAAATGCCAATATGTAAAAGGATAAGCCGCAGCAAGTCCTAGTCGACAGAGTCATAATATTTTTGCAGATCGAGTTTGAGAACAAAAGCACTTATCATCTTAGATTTGATAGAATGGAGTCACTCTTGCACCACACCCACCGCGTTAGAGATCTATCGATTAGGTAAGAAAGTGAATTGCTCCCTGGACAGAGGAACTCCCACATCGGCTTAATCCTCTCAACGATAATCTTAGTAATAAGCTTGTAGAAGATATTGCAAAGTGATATCAGTCTGTAATCATCAAAAGACCCTGACTTATCCACCTTTGGGATCAAACTAAGGAAGCTATGGTTCAACTGTTGAGGAATCCAAGCTTTGGAACGTGATTCCTCAATGGCAGCCGTCAACTCCTCCCCCAGCATATCAAAAAAGAACAAGTAGAATTCCATAGTCCACCCGTCGGGCTTTGGGCTCTTACCAGCACAATAGAGTTTAAGTGTGTGGAGAACTTCTTCCCGAGACACCAATCTCTCAATCCGACGAGCCTCCTCACAGTTTAAGTAGCGAGGGAAATTGTTGATAGCTTCGAGTTAATGGAGTAATCCAAGCTCCTTGGTCTTAGAATAAACCCAAGAAAATTGCTTGATCGCAGAGGCCTTGATCGAGCTATCCTCAAATACTGGTACATCAGAATCCCCCTTACCATCCCAGATATCATTCATCAACCTCCTTTGACTAGTGAATCCATGAAAAAATCTTGTGTTGTGATCTCCTGCTTTGAGCCAAGTGGCCTGGATTTTATACCACCATTCTTCCTCAATGTGGCCCAATATCTTTTCCTTAGCCTGAATCAGCTTAGACATGTAGGAATGTTGCACCTCCACAGCCCCAGAGAGCTCCATAGAAATAGTAAAGTGGTGAATTTTTTCCTCGATCTCAGAATATAATTTCAGTTCCTCCTCCTTTTTCTCCTTCACCCAAGAATGAACAAGAGCTTTTAGCCACTGGAGTTTGTGGGGAAAGCTCAGCAGGGGACAAAACCTGGTATTCTGAGAAATATCCTTCCATTTCTCCTGAATCCAGCAACAAAAACTATCTTCGGTCAACCATTCAGAGTTAAACTTAAAAGGATAAAACCTGGGATTCAAATCAAAGTCGAATTGCAGAAATATCGCCTTATGATCAGATATTCCCACCGCTTGAGTCCAGGAGCGATACTTACCAAGATGCTCACAAATATCTTCAACCATCAAAAATATGTCCAGTCATTTACCAATGTATGTCAAACCACATCGCCCATTAGACCAGGTAGGGTACAGGCGATGCGGGACCACATCAACAAGCTTGGCCTCTTTGAATAAGCCATTGAAAAAATCCGCAAGTGGATCCACCACCCGCCCCTTGCCCCAAAATTCATCAGGGCACAATGTTAGATTTAGATCCCCTACCAAAATGAGTGAGGGGTCATTCAGTAAACCTACCTCAGAGACCTTTTTCCCAAAACGGTCTATGAGCATTGTAAGGACCATACACATTCAGAATCCGAAACTGTCTATCACAGCCTCTAAAATACCATCAAGCAAGATACCAGCCACTGAGGTATAAGAAGTGAAATCTCCCCCTCGGATCCAAGGCCACTAGGGTATCCCCAGAGACGCCACCAGCATCCAAAGCATAGACATGCTAAGAGGGTTTTAAACACAGAAAATAAGAACAAGCATATAGGGAGGGGGGGGGGGGGGGAAGAATGATGAAGACCTCTGTCGAAAATGGAGGACACAGGGGGGTTGGCCAAAGGCTAAGGAACGGACATACAGGGAGAGGCACCCAGGTGGGTCATCGCTTTCTTACTTTTACGGGTTTTCCTAATGGTCACATTACCAAGAGACGGAGGGGTATAGAACAAATCGAGGAATTGGCCAGGGGATTAACAGAGTAGGTAGTAAGAGAAACAAGTGCTTCTACCTGACCAGAAGGAAAAAATTCTATGCAATAAGCGATAGATGACTGAGTAAGAGAGATCCGCAACGACATAGGAGACCTCGAAACAGGACGGTTCCCATCTGAGGTGAGAGGAGGGAGTGGGGAGGATGGGCCTGAAGAGTTGGTGGTCACAGACAAAGGCATAACCCCCTTGGGTAGAGCACCCTCCCACGTAGTCCCTGATTCCTCCATTGGGGCAGACTCCAAAGGGGAATGTGTCGGCGGGGTTCCCCCCCCCCTCATACAGGGAATCACCGGCCAAAGCCATCGGGGGACAAATAGGAAGAGACACAAAAATTTCATCGACAGACATAAATTTAAAAGGACCGGCATGGAAGAGGAAAACTTTCCCAAAAGTGCCAAGGCCGAAGAATGATCTAGAGGCACAGAGTCCCAACATCCATCATCCGAGACCGACGACCGAGTAGCAACACTAGCACCGCGCCCAAGAGAAGATGAATGGGAAACACACCGATCTTTAACATTTTCAACCTTATGACACTGATGGAAACGGAAGGGGACCTTCCAATAGTCCAACTGTTGTATGAAGGAGCCCCCTTCCCACACCACCTCCAGTTCACCAGGAAACCCATGAGAGGATTCAATCTCCACTAGCATCTATGGTGACCACAGCTCAGATCCCATCAACTGCTCTTCCTCCATCAGTATCAAACACCCCACAGAGTTTTCCACCTCCATGAAACCTCCGATGTTCCAGCACTGCAATGGAAATCCTGGGAGAATGTTCATAAGTGACGAATGAGCAATTTCTCCGTTCGGGGGTCGAAACCACTATGCCACCTCTTCAGCACCAATGACCCAATACCAAAAACCCAGAAGCGATGCTCCATGGAAGCCCTATCTTCCTCCATCAGGAACTAAAACATAATCCACCCATTGGCCAATAACAACACCCGAGGAATGTTGGTAATCAGAGGCTTCCAGTGCTTCTAAACCCACTCAGAATCTTGGCTCGAGAAAGGCAAATATACTCGAAGCGGCCTACCAATGCCCGATGACTCAAAACTTGCACCAAGTCCATCGTGCTGTCCTTTCCAAGCACACACAGTGGCTATCCTTTCATTTCCTTTTCAAAATGGAGCTTAGGCTTAAGAGAACCACCACCACCCACCTTAGTAAGAGGTTCCCCAATCAAGACAGAACGGTCGACCCTAGAAGCATCATGGCCAGAAACAGGAGGGCATGGTTCAAATGAGACTAAGGCCATAGGGTACCCCCACACCTTGTCCCATGACAGAGAGAAGACCCGATACCAGCGGGGTAAAGAACCAAACCCCAGACACGTAAAGGATGGACATAAAGCACACGAAGCTCGCGTCGTAGTAGCAGCCTAATACCGACAGCAGAAAAATAGTCCCAAAGCCAACAAAAGAGGAAATAAAACACAAGAGAAAAACTCACTAGGCCACCCCAACAGTGGGAAATGAGAAGACAAAAATAAAGAAATAAAACTAAAGTCAAACCCCAACATGGATAACTTCCCACTTGCTTTACCCGGTTGGTACTAGGTTAAACAGTTTCTGTTGAAAGGACTTCAGGGCCTCCTACCATGGGCTCAACAACGAGGTAGGATAGGAGAAATCCTTCAAGACAACAATAATGAATAAAAAAAACAAAAAACCATCATCCCAAAGAAAAACCCACCGAAGCAGCACTAGAGAAGCGAGCACCCATGAAAGTCAAAACAAGTAGCAGGTAGGATCTCCCAAGGAGACCCTGACCAAGAGGGTCAAAATAGTGAGGAAGGATAGGCAGAAGGCTTCAAGGCAACAATGACGAGTAAAAACCTAAAAACCATCATCCCGAAGAAGAGCCCACCGAAGCAGACGTAGAGAAATGGAAACTGCTGAAAATCAAAACAAGTAGCAAGTAGGAGCTCCAAGGGAGACCCTGGCCAAGAAGTCCAAGACCGCATCCTTGGCACCGAGGAACCACCATGACCAGCCCTCCATCTGTAGACTGGGTCCAATTTAGTTGAAGGAAGAAATCCTACATAATAGTACATGTAATTAGTAGCTACTAAAATAGATAGGAGTGATTACATTGGGATAAGAGTAGGCATTTTGACCAAGAAAAACAAAATAATGAATGTGGCTTTGAAATTCTTAAATATTCAGCTTTCTCATGATCAATTTTCAACGTTTAACTAGACAATTCCATTGCATTTATTCACCGAATGTTTATGACTCCACCAACTGCATGCTCATTTATTAACAAGTTAGTTAGTAACAAGTTAGGACAATCAAATAACTTTTCTATTTTATGTATAAAGAGATTATGATCAACCGGGCTCCACTTAGAAGTTTCTTTTCAAAACTAATATTTATTTTCTAACTTTCAATTCTAATTTTTCTAGATACAGTTTCACGGTTCTAAGAAGTTTGCAACTTTTATCTCTTCACATTACTTCTATTTATTTTGGTTCTTTTTATGTTATCATTAAATTTTTTATCCTTTTATGTATATCAATCTCATTATATATAAATATATATATATATATATATATATATATCAGTATCATTTTATTTCTAAAGACAAAAAATATTGAAAGTGAAATTTCTTTACATTATAATTAAAATTAATTGCACTCAGAGGCACTCTACAGCCCAGTATGAGGGAGATCCTGTTAGTCGAGTGTTTGTCGATATTGTCGGCCATAAATAAAATTTGAATGAGGGAGATCTTGTAAGTCGAGTGTTTGTCGATATTGTCAGCCATAAATAACATTTGTATGAGGGAGATCTTGTAAGTGAAGTGTTTCTTGTCAGCCATAAACAAATAAACCAGCCTAGATCCAAATCCTAGGCTTTATCATGCACTGAGAGGGATCAAATACTAATAATTAACATAAAATACTAAGTTTTATTGAGATTCTATTTAAATTGAAACTACTATTTAAATTAATGCACCTCGGGAGATTTGATCCCTCTCGGCGCTTGATAGAGCCTAGGATTTGGATCTAGGCTGGTTATATAATTATATAGAAAGAGACAAACTTGTATTAATTTGAGATCAATATCATGTAATTATATCTAAAGATGCATATATAAAGTGATGGTCATGAGATCCTTATAACATATTGTATTTTACTATACAATTTTATAATACCTTTATCATATCTTATGACATTTAAATATAATTAAAATTAATTAAATAATTATATAGAAAGAGACAAACTTGTATTAATTTGAGATCAATATCATGTAATTATATCTAAAGATGCATATGTAAAGTGATGGTAGTGAGATCGTCATAACATATTGTATTTTACTCTACAATTTTATAATTGTGCCGAGAGGCAATCTACAACCCAGTATGAGGGACATCTTGTAACGTGTATGTGTCCTGTTACATGTAATGGAACACCTAATGAAACGTAAAAAGTAAAAAATGATAATATGAGGGAGAGCTTGTAACATGTATGTGTCTCGTTACATGTAGCGTTACACCTAATAAAACGTAAAAAGTAAAAAATAATAATATGAGGGAGATCTTGTAACATGTATGTGTCCCGTTAAATGTAGCATTACACCTAATAAAACGTAAAAAGTAAAAAATGATAATATGAGGGAGATCTTGTAATAATATTTTGTTGGCCATTTAGAAACGAAGTGAATTTAGAAACGGTGACTATATATAATACCAAAAACAAGCATAATACAAAAAAATTCATACAAAATTATAAAACATGATTCTATAGAGAAAAGAAATCATTCTGAACTGTGAATAGCTAATTTAAATTTGAGCGAAGTGTTCTGAGCCAAATAGGTAATTTTAAATCTGTTTTAAATTTTAAATTTTAATTTCACTTAAATTTGAAAATTAAATTTACTGCTGCAGCCACAGCCTCCTCCCACTGTTAAATTTTCAGAATTGACTTCAATCTAATCTATGATCTTAATTGAGAGAACAACATGTACAACAAATCTATAGCATATCAACCATGGACTTAGTAATGCAAGCACACAAGAGACACAGATTTTACTTGGGGAAAACCATAAAGGTGAAAAACCCCAATAACTTCCTCAGAGATAAATAGAGCAATGATACAACGAGAATATAAGAGATAGTCTTCTCCTAGCAGCAGAGCCTCCTCCTCATAAGTGCGCCACTTTCTGAATGAGAGAAGTGTGTGAACGAATGATCAAATAGAGATCTCCCAATCTCTATTTATACTTTTTCTGTCCCACCCAATAAATTAATGGGGCCTACATGTCTAGCTTAACCCATGGTTAACTTAATCCGAGCTGACCCCACACTTGGTGGTCTAATAACCCTTTGACCCACATGACTTATACAGGGCCGACCCCAACAAGGTGGTCTAATAACCCATCAAGTATAAGTTACAACACTTACAATATAAAGGACGACACTTCCGTATAGAGGAATAATAACATCTATATAGGAATACAAACACTTCCGTATAGAGGAATAATGCCATCTCTATAGGAGTACAAAATACATATATGAAATACATGGGTGAAATACATTCTGAAGTTACATATACATCAACACTCCCTCTTAACTAGGAAGGTATTTCTCAACACAGGTCTGCTAGCACAAGTCTTCTTCTATGGATCATCATTAGCGAATCATCATCCTCGAATCATCGTCATCGTCACTATTGCTGCTATCTCAATCAATATCTGAATATACTCGTCATAGGAAGTTCAATAGAGCCAGTCCTTTTTCATACTGGATGTAGGCCCACCACCTGCAGGTCTTCATCATCACTAGCCATACTGTGGAATTCTCAGGACTTATTATGTGTGTCAGAAAACCTTAAAAGAGTCTCTTGACTAGCAAGAACCCTAAAGAGCATCTAAGGCCTTTTTCATCCTGTCCAGATCTCCAGGACTTATTACATGTGACCCCACCACAAAACCTCGAAAACGCATCCCAAGATGTTACGGGTACACAACTCCAACCTGAAGGATCTCCCAGGGCACAAATTACATGTGGTCACCACAAAACCTAGCAAGAGCATCTCAGGATGTTACGGGTACACAACTCCGACCTAAAATCTACCAGGGCACAAATTACATGTGGTCATGGAAAAACCTCAAAAGAGCATCTCAGGATGTTACGGGTACACAACTCCGACCTGAAATCTCCCAGGGCACAAATTACAGGCCATAGGACAAAACCTCGCAAGAGCATCTCAGGATGTTACAGGTACACAACTCTGACATGAAATATCCCAGGGCACAAATTACATGTCCTCCCAGAGCAATGTCTCGAAAGAGCATCCCAGGTTGTTACGGGTACACAACTCTGACCTATAGGATCTCCCAAACATGCTCATCTGCACAACCTGATCCGCGGCCACAAAGTATCATCCTGATACTCATCATACATCATTATGATGTACACATGATCATCCTAATCATCATCACTGCAACATCCTGCTGCATGTCATCTCGAGCAACATCCTGAAGCTCGTCATCTATGATCATCCTGATCATACACTGCATCCACCTGATGCATGCCAAGTATCTACCTGATACATATCATCATACATGATCTACCTGATCATACAATGTATCCACCTGATACATACACAGATACATGATCCACACAATGTATCCACCTGATACATATCGACATACATGATCTCAATATCCACCTGATACATATAGAGATACATGGTCCAAGCATCCAACATGATGCATATACAAAATACATACAAATGATCCAACTGATCATATCCAGCGTCCAACATGATGCATATATACATAAATGATACAACTAATCATAACAAGCATCAAACATGATGCAATGATCCAACTAATCATAACAAGCTTCCAGCATGATGCATATACATATACAGAGTAGTAACTGGAGCATCATCCTGATGCTCATCATCCATGATCCTCCTGATCATCATAGCATTGTCCTCTTAAGATCATCTCATCGTCCATGAAGCACAACCCAGATGCACATCATCCAACACTTACACCACCGACATGGGAGAACACATCTACCACCATTCGGGGAAGGCTCCAGCCCTTACTTTTTCACCATGGGAGAACACATCTACCACCATGTGAAAAATGGATCAGCAATTACATCACAACCAAGGGAGAACACATCAACCATGTCAGAAAAGCTCATGTGCATCTGCATCTTCCGGACTCATCACTTCCCTTTGGAAGGAACCTCGATCTGAAGTGCACCAAGCCTCTCTCTGAAGTGTTCAAACTGCACGTTGGCCAACGTCTTGGTCAATACATCTGCAACCTGCTCATCTGTTGCAACATACTATGCATAAGCTGTACTTAGTGCTACACAGGACTACTTCCTACTAAACCAAGAGATCACACCTGATCCCATATTGAAGCAGCACCTAAAGTGCTCTTCCTATCTGCAGCACTGCCTGCCCAATCTGAATCAACATAACCTTGCAGGTTAAAATTTTGATTCACATCATACTTGAGCCCATAATTAACTGTACCCTTCAGGTACCTCAGAATATGCTTTACAGCAACCAGGTGAACACTCCTCGGATCCGTTAGGAACTGGCTCAATGTGTTCACCACAAAGCAAATATCTGGTCTCGAGTTTGTCAGGTACATCAAGGACCCAATCATATGACGATAAATCATGACATCAACCAAATCAGATGAAGCATCACACAAAAGCTTCAGGTTCGATGCCATAGGTGTGGCCATAGCTTTGCAGTCCATCATCCCAAACCTCTTCAGGATCTCTACTGCATACTTCCCTTGTCCAAGGAATATTCCATTTGCACTCTGCCACACCTCCATGCCAAAAACAAATAGTGCATCATCCCCAAGTTCTTCATCTTGAACTTGGAAGCAAGATTCTGCTGCATGTCAACAATCAATTTATCCTCACCTGTTACAAACAGGTCATCCACATACAATAGTAGTATCACTAGATTGCCTTCCTCAACCTTGTAGTAAAGGTTGGAATCTGCTTTACTCTTGGTAAAGCCCAAACTGGATAGAAAGTTGTCTATCCTACCATACCAAGTTCTGTACATATATGACTCCCTGTCATGTGTCTCAAAACCAAGTTGCTTCTCCACATACACTTCTTCTTCAACTACACCATTCAAGAAAGCTGTATTGAAATCCATCTGGTGTATCTTCCACTTCATCACTATAGCTAGAGCAAGTACGGATCTAATGGAAGTGTATCTGGCTATAGGAGCAAAAGTCTCTATGCTACCACCTGCAACATGCTTGATATTGTAGATCCTCTTGGAAGTCACTATAGATTACCCTTTGGGACTACATCCCAAACATCTTCATGATCGAATGGTACTCCTCGATCATGGCATTCTTCCCAGATCCTAGGAACTTCAATATCTTCAATATTTTCAATAGATAACTTTGTTGGTGAACAAATGTTGCAGCCCTTCTTTTGTAGGTGATGGTATACAATCTTTCCTACACAACAAGTTAAATTGCATGATTAGAAAACATCTCATAGTTTTCAGAACAAATTCTTACACATAAAGAAATATGTCATACAGTCATGCAATTATCTTGGCCAATGCTTCAATACAACATTTATCCATATTCCGTAACTTTCTAGATGCCTTCCAATCTCTACCAGAACATTGTTAAGAGTGTGCACAACTCCTAACATGTCAGCAAAGAGGTTTCATTCTAGATAAGTAGCAATGGAATGTTGTACAGTGCCATAGGCCACTTACCCATGTATATTAGTAGTATATTGTTCATCAATGCAACTATTCTAATATGCAGAATACACAACCTAATTTTAGGAACATAAGCATATACATCATTGAATAACATTATGTAAGAAATGACAATTCAAATACTTATCTTTGTTTGGTTGCTGGGTGGACTCCCTCTAAATCTTTGCAACTCCATTCTGATGTGGATTGTGAGAAGTGGTCAACTCCCTCTGATTATCTGCATCCTTGCAGAAACTACTGAAGTGTGCTCCTTTGCTTTCTTACAGGAACAACTGGAGTGTGCTCCCTCTTGATCTTAGCTTCCTGGATTACCTGGCCTTGAACTTATATCCATCCTTAATCACTATGCACATTTATTAGTATCATCATTGTGTTATCCTTGATGTCTCATACATAAGCACACATTTATTAGTATAATCTTAATACTATCAAAACACAATAATCTTAAACATGTATAGTCATGATCATTCACAGATAATAAACATTAGTATTCAAGGTTTCATGGAAGTCTTCTTTTACTCATGCATATTCTTATTTGATCATAGGACTCTTCTGATTAGTTAAATCATCAATGCATAAACCTGTGATTACTCAAACCTATACCTTCATGATTCTTCTGGTTAGTCATATCATCAATTATGGTAAGAAACATAATATGCATACAACCATGACTATTCAAACCTACAACTTCATGATTCTAGCTTGATATAAGATCCTAACACAAGGTAGGATTCTAGCTTGATATAGGAAAAACATACCTGGATTAGCATTCTAGCTAGTTATGTCTAACATACCCACATAATGTCTTCTGCTTCTCTTCAGTGGCTTGTGCTAGTAACCTGCATGTCTCATAAGTTAACCATTGTAGAACCAAGTTATACATACCTCGTAAATAGATCTTCTATGTGATTCATGACAATGGATGAATCTTTGTCTTCATGTCACCATGATCATATGTTCTTGAAGTAGAGCATGATTTGTCTTTCTTGGTGTACCTTTTATGTTAGCGAACAACATAAACCTCATACAACATCACAATGCATTAGTACAATCATAAGTGTCAAAACCTTAAACAATGAATATCTTCTATTAAGGTGATATGACAAGTCTAGTAATTAATCAAGATTGTACTATAATGATATGAAGAAAAACATATCATAAATTTAACGATGAACAGAATTCAAAACATACCTATAAGCCATACCTATCAAGATTGCTTGTAATCTTCTTATGGAAGGCCTTATCCTCATCTCCCTCTGAGACAGGAACTTCTTCACTTATGCAGGTGACCAATCCATCTTCTTCTAGGATTAACCCAATCCACTTGATTTGCAAAAACTGGACCTAGAGCTAGATTAGGGTTTGTCAGAGAAACTCCAAAAGTTCAAACTTTCAATTTCAAAATTCCGAAAGGATAGAAATATGCACCTTGATGAGCTGATCAAGCTGGTATATTTAGAATTTGAAAACTGCAAAGTTTCACTACTCAATTTTTCCTTTGAAACTTCCGGATTCACTCGAGGTGACCCCAAACTAGGGTTTGATGAAGCCCACTCTTATGCCCAATCAAAAGGTTTGATCCAAAGCTCTAAGCTTCTATTTTTCTAAGGAGCTTCCATCCGTGGTCACATATTTCAAAAATTCCCATTTTTACAGAAGCCCTAATTTTCCACTTTTCCAATCAAAGTCCCGAACTAGGGTCTGATCAAGCCCGGTCTTCTGCCCAACCAAAAATTCTGATATTGGTCTCTAAATTTCTATTTTGATTAGTAGCATTCATCCATAGTATCCGATTACAAAAATTTCAACTTTCTCCGAAACCCCAAATTCCAGAAGCCGTGAATGAAGGTGCTCAAAAATATTTTTTTTTTGACAGAAATATGTACCTGATTGTTTATGGTGTAACTCCGCATTTTTTAATCCACAGGGTCTAAAATTTGTTTTTGTAATATCTTGACTTGTCGTCTTCCCATCCCAACAGGTCTGACCTCAATTGGATTCTCTGAGAGAGAGTTATGCCAAATGTCACAACATGATCTGTTTATGGGACAAAACAAGAGAGTGAGCTTGTATGTAGTGCCACGTGGCACTGGTTCAACGTCAGCCTCTGAAAACGTTTCTTGATGTAGTACAGTCTGTGTACTACCTATCACTTTTTACGAAATTTCATTTGGAGCTTCCTAGCCCACGTTATGACCTTTTTTCGAAGGTCACCTGTTTATGACTGAGATCTAGAAGAGGCAGAAACCCTATATTGTACAAATCATAAATCACAAAGTACAACGAATTAGAGGTTGTCCTTTGGATAAAATGTACCTGGGGATATTAGCTTCGACCTGTAAGAATTTCAGATCCGAAAACTTCGCCAAAATGGATTTATAGCGAAAGTGCTACAATGACTGGTTTTTGCTATATCAAACCCTAGCATCGTAAGTGCAACAAGTGTCATACATGCCATATCATGCCTTCTTTCAGGCTAGCTCTGATACCATGTTAAATTTTCTGAATTTACTTCAATCTTATCTAGGATCTTAATTGAGAGAACAACATGTACAACAAATCTACAGCATATCAATCATGGACAGAATAATGCAAGCACAAAGGAGACACAGAGTTTAGTTGGGGAAAACCATAAAGGTGAAAAACCCCAATAACTTCCTCAGAGATAGATAGAGCAATGATACAACCAGAATACACTAGATAGTCTTCTCCTAGCAGCAGAGCCTCGTCCTCATAAGTGCGCCACTTTCCGAATGAGAGAAGTGTGTGAATGAATGATCAAATAGAGATCTGTCGATATCTATTTATACTTGTTCTGTCCTGCCCAATAAACGAATGGGGCCTACATGTCTAGCTTAACCCATGGTTAACTTAATCCAAGCCTTCCCAACACTTGGTGGTGTAATAACCCTTTGACCCACATGACTTATATAGGGCTGACCCCAACAAGGTGGTCTAATAACCCATCAAGTATAAGTTACGACACGTACAATATAAATGACGACACTTCTGTATAGAGGAATAATAACATCTCTATAGGAATACAAACACTTTTGTATAGAGGAATAATGCCATATCTATAGGAGTACAAAATACATATATGAAATACATGGGTGAAATACATTCCGAAGTTATATATACATCAACACCCACCTGCAATCTCCTCCCTCGGACTATGCAACTACCTCCTCTCTCCCTCCTCCCGTCGGTAACGGCCTCCTCCGTCCCACCGCAGCTCCCTCCGTCCTCTCCTCATCGCCTCCACCTCTTCCCTACTACCCACAAGCTCAGTCCCTCCCACCTGCTGCACCCTCCCTCCCGTCGGCGGCCTTCTCCCTCCCTCCTTCCTGCATAGCCTCCTTCCCTCCCCTCACACCTCCTCCTCCCCTCAACCTTCCTCCCTCCCCTCACACCTCCTCCTCCCCTCAACCTTCCTCCCTCCCTCCTTCCCTCCTGCTGCACCCTCCCTCCCGCCGTCGGATTGCTCCCTCCCTCCTTCCTGCGTAGCTACCTCCCCTCCCCTCACACAAACAAAGAATCAAATGCATGACTTGTTACAACTAATTGAATGCTATTACATTGACTTACATACCTAGCACTAAGATAAATTTAAATTTAAGCAATGGTTTTGCGATGCACCGATACGGGCGAATCATATTTACATCAGCATTTATGTTTTAGATGAGCAGTTATCTTTTTCTTGGCCGAATAAGTTGATCATGTTCTATCAACAAGCAATTGTTCGAATAAGTTGAGCCGCTTCTGTCAAGAAGCAATTGTTAATCATGTATCACTTTGGGATCGATACAATTTAATCATGTATCACTTTGGGGTCGATAATGATTGTATAATCTTTAACATGATTTTTTTCACTTTTTAACAATTTTTTGGGCTTATTGTTTTAATGTTGAGGCTTTTCTATATATATTGGCTTATTGTTAGATTGTTGGTTTAAATTTTTTACAATTGCTAAAATGTAAAAGTAGTATATATTCATTTGTAAGATCAATGACTACAGTAAGATGATTTCATTTTAATTTCGGATGTCCAACTCCTAAATTTATTAACCATTGGATTATATATATATAAAAGTTTGTAGAGCCTAGGATTTTAGCGTGTATGTGTAGATTTTAAAATGACATTTAAATCTAAAACTTTTTAATATAATTTATGAGAGAAAAAAGTATGAGAGAAGGCGAATATTCAAAATGTTGATTGAAATATAATATTTAAAATATAATTAAAATATCGATAATTAATATTTAACATTTTGCTTTTCAAAATATCCATATAATTTATATTTAAAATTACATTGAAATATAATATTCAAGTTTATATAGAATTTTTGTACTATCTATAATAAGAACTACCCATGGGATATCGGTAAGGGTGTGGGGATAATGGGTGTGAGGTCCAAGGTTTGATCCTCCCAAACCACCTATTTGTTTAGAAAATATATTGAATTTTTAAACTATATTGAAATTTATACTTGCATAGATTTTAGTGTATTATTTTTTTATATTGCATAGATTCAGTGTGAAGCATTGATTTCATTGTGGATTACAAATATGCATTAATTTCAGGGTATATGTTAATCATTGACATTTTTGACAAGGCAAAAATGCAGATCGACGAGGCAAATCTTCAACCCATATACCAATTATTAATATGGTCCTAGATAAGGAGATAAAAATTGACAATAATATATTTGTACCATTTGAAGAAATGACATCAAAAGAACGAGAAGATGACTTGAAGTGAAAAGCAGAACAAAAAAAAGAATCTCAAAAAAAAAAGTTGGGTGAAATGACATCAAAAGAATAAGAAAATAGAAGAAAACGAATCGCCGATCAACAAAAATTATGATAATCCTCATAAATCTATATGTGTTTCAACTTAACCTATTCCTTACAATGCTGATTAAACTCCAGTTTGGCGAAATCAAGTTGCAGAACAACAAATAAATCAAAATGTACGAAATGGTGAAATGACAGCAGAAGAAGGAGAAGAACGAACAAAACAAAACGCAGATCAACAAAAATAAAATCGAAAAAAAAAGTTAGGCGAATTGACAGTAGAAGAACAAGAAGAACAAAGAAAATGAAACGTTGATCAACAAAGGGTGTATCGAGAGAGAAAGTTGAAGCAATTGGAAGAACAAAAAAATTAGTGTGCAGAACAAGAAATAAATCAAAATGTACGAAATGACGAAATGACGACAGCAGAAGGAAAAGAACAAACAAAACAAAACATATATCAACAAAAAGATAATCGAAAAAAAGTTAGGTGAATTATCTCTATTTTCAAGTTTAACAATTTACTCAATCCTTAATACTTATTACTTACATTATGATAATCCTCGTAAATGTATCTGTGTTTTCAACTTAACCTGTTCCTTACAATGCTGATCAAACTCCAGTTTTGTGTCACCGCCCACGACTGAAACCAGCCTAGATCTAAATCCTAGGCTCTGTCAAGTGTCGGGAGGGATCAAATCTCCCGAGGTGCAAACCTCTTCTCAGGTGCACTCAAGGAGCTTTTTGAGAAGAAGTTTGCACTTTGAGAAATTTGATCCCTCTCGGTGCTTGATAGAACTTAAGATTTTACCTTTATCATATCTTATTACATTTAAATATAGCTATTTAGAATACATATGTTTGGATGTTCTTCATATTTTAATTGCCATGTTATTATTGAAGTATAGGAATACAATCGTTTTCATTGTCATTTTAAAACTTCATTTTTAAATGTAATGTGTTATTTATATGATATATATTATGTTTATAAGATATACTATATATTATAATAAATTAAGAAAGTGGATGAGAGTCATTTTTAAGTGATTCTTTGGTTATAACTATTATAAGATAAACTATGACATAAAAATTTAAAAAGCTTGAAAAGGAACAATTAAGTCCAACAAAAGAAGGAGAAGCATGGTATTAACGTTTTATGGAGAAGAGGAATGTACAACACTTTTGAAGCGTAACTTTGAAGCTTCGCAACTTGGTTTAGAGTTTGAGAGTCGACTCTCGTTCAATGTTTTGGGCGGCTAGGGCTCCATCCCAAGTCGCCCTCCTTCTTATCCTCTAAAGCTTCTGGTTGAGGCCGTGTAGGAGCAATTCGATGGAAGATATGGTGGCCACGAGGCTATGGCTCTGTGGTGGTGGCGAGGGATCTGTGGTGGCAGTGGTTACTTTGACGTGGGGGCTCTGAGGTAAGTTCTTCAGGTGTTGCTTCTGTGGTTGGCGCTTGTGGCAGGGGACTTGTTTCAATTCTCACTAGAGGGTGTCAGTGGGTGGCCTTAGTTGTGTAGACTTGTTTTAATGCTCGGAGGAGGGCGCCAGTGGTATGTCATGGCTACGGTGGGTAGCTCATTGGTGGGTGGGCGGCAGACGGGGTGAGTGATGGATGGCTCAACGGTGGGACATGATGATGTGGAAGCGGTCGACGAAGGTGGGTGGAGTCATCTGTGGTAGGTGGCGGAAAGTGTTCACTTATGGTGACGTGATGTCCGCGACGGTGGAGGATACCTTGATGCATATAAAGTGCAACTCTGTGGAGATTGGGTCATAACCAGTCCCTTGGTTTTTTTTAGGAAAAATCACTTAGGACCAGATCTGTTTGGGCGGATGGTCGCGAGAGCTATGCATTTTGTGTTTGGGTGGATGGTCGCGAGAGCTATGCATTTTCTTATGGCTTGGATACACTGGGTTTCATGTTTTCTTCGGATCTGCTTCATGTCACTTTGCTTAATCTTTGGATTTTGTCCTTTTTTTTTTCTCTTTTGAGAAATAGTTTTTGTTTTTAATTGTTCTTGGAGCATGGTGTACAATGCACATTTGTGCGGCCCTGCAGTAGAGACTTAAATGATAGAATATCACATCAAGTTAGGTTTATATGTGCAGTCTATTTGTTTTTAGCTCAACACATATTTTAGAAGCCGTGTTATAGGGATGTAAAGGGTGTTATGACCTTGCTAGCTCTGTGAGGAGCGATATCATTGTGCTTATGTAAGTGTAAGGCCGTCAGGCTTCTAGAGAACGTGTTCAGTTTTTTTTAATAAAATGCAGTTTATTTTTCAAGGAAAAAATTAACCTCTTATGAGAGATGATTATATACATAGTATCAAAAAGATGAAAGAAATATTTCGAATATAATGTTTTATGAATTTTATACGTGTGAGATGTAGAACAGTTGGTGGCGGGTGATGGTGAAGACACCCCTAAGTGGAAAGGTTGCACGTTCGAAACCATGCGGATAATAAAATCCAACCATGCTAAAGGTTGGTGCGGTGCAGCAAATATGGATATATAAATAATTTTATTATAACCTTGAATCTCAGTTATTATAAATATTATTTTCATATAAGATCGATATTTAGTTAAAATATTTTGAGTTAAATTTAGTAATATATTTGGACTTTTCAATTTATTTTATTAAAATAAATTAATTTACACTTTGAAAGTATTTTAAATGTTTTTTAAAACTTTAAAAATAAAAGTAAAATAAATATATTTAATTAAATTTAAATTTATGATGATAGTTAAAGTTCATTTAGAACATCTTACGTGGGTGTACACACCTTAATCTAAGAAAGTGATTTTCATACTCAACATTTATATAGTTTCACAAAGATCACATATTTTTCTATCCTATGGAGTTTTAAAAAAAATATAAGCACCTCTTTCATTATGAAACGATCCTATGAAATTTAAAAAAAATGAAACCATCTCTTTCATTATATAACTAATAAAAATAATCAAACATGTATCATTAAATTTTTTTAATTTAATAAAATTTACAACTATTTTACATTCTGTTCTTAAGATTAATATACTAATAATTATACTTTATTTGTCATTTAAAATATGTATTAATAAATCTAAAATTCAATACGTTACATGATAATTGTTTTCAAATATCTATAAAGATTTGCAAATGCTAGCTGAAATTGAAGTAATTCTGATCTACGAAAGCTTCACAAATATGGAATATTAATCCATTTGACCCTCTAATTAAATGCATCGATTCGGTGTGATTACCCTATTCAATAATATTCTTGCATTGAACCTGAATGTGCTTTCCATTCGCACTGTAGACAAAAATTTTAGTTGGGCAACGAATGATGTGTGTTATTTTTGTTTCTAATCAGTACCAATATATTTGAGTTAAATAGTCATCTAAATCAGCCTTTCCAGAAAATATATCGTAATATAAGAGAATGATATTGACGCCAATTATTATATCAGCAAAAACAGAATGTTATAGCTCCTCTCCGGTAACGTTAGTGAGTCAGCGGCATCACCTTTGCCAAAAGTTAATCTGCTGCAGATTTCAACTCGTTCTAATCAAATAGGAAACAATTATATATGATAATAAAGGAAAAGAGGCCGGAAATGGTAGTCCATATTTTTCGGTAAATATTATAAAACAACTATGTTGTAAATCAAGTCTATTAAGACATTAAATGTTATAAATATAATTGAACATTGAATCTTGAAAAATGTAAAATATACTTTTATATAACTTTATATGTTATAAATATAATTGAACATTAATCTTGAAAAATGTAAAATATACTTTTATATAACTTTATATTTTAGCATAATCTTTATAAAAACACTAAACATATATACTTGGACCGTAGCCACAAGCATCAAAATTATATTCCAATTCCTAAATCAAATGTATAAAAACTAATTAACAAAGAAAAGATACCCATTCACCACATCTGCGATCTGCGTTGTAGATCCCCGCACCTCTTCCCCGAACTAAATATCGATGATGAAATATGATATGCGTATTACTTTAGCTGCACGCAGCTTGGCACGGTGCAATTGCATTTGTATTCATAATAATACCTAAATGCGCATCGGATCGTGCCAAACTGCGGCATCTCAAGGAATTGGCATGGACTTTGCTGGTGCCAATGTGAATTATAGAATTGGCACTCTAAACATGTATTTATAGCCTTCAGAGAGCAAGCAAGGGCACCTTGGAGATGTAAATGACCAATTTGACGATGAGCAATATTAACATGGTGGGCCATAGCACTAGCTCGTTAAATCGTGACTGGGTTTAACGAGCAGCACACCTTATTCTCCATTCCGTTGCTATTGTCAACAATGGCCTGGCCCAAAATCCCTTGTATTCAACATCTGGACCTGCTTTCTGACGTCTATTAAGATTTTGTCAACACGCCAATTATAATGTATTCAAAATAATACAGTGCAGCGATGTCACAATACAAGCAATACAATCGACGATAAAGTATCTTACTTAAATCTCCGATATCTGTCAGAGGCATAGGCATAGTAGCAAAATACGGTTGTATTGGTAGCACTTGGTAGCACACGACCAAATTTTGACCAAAGTGTAATTCGTATTGGTATAGTAAAATTAGAAACTTCATTCCATAAATCAAAAATTTTATTTAACAAAAAACTTTAATTATAATTTGTAACTAGTATGATTAATATTTTTAACTTTATAATTTAATTAGGTGAAAGTACGTTGACATGTGAATATATGATTAATTTTCAAATCAGAGGAACATGATTGATTCTGCCACTAGATGAACTCTAATGCACTTTGACCGCGTCCACTCTTCCAAATCAAAGATTATTAATGTTTTGACTAGAAACAACAATTCAAAGTTGTCGATGAGATTTATTTCCAGAATGTTCTTCCCGTCGGCAGAAGCCACTAATTGCCATCCTCGTTGACTTTTCTCGATTTGCCGTCGATTATAGTGCAAGTAATTAATGGCCAGTGAAATACATGATAGCAGGAATGATTGTATAGTCATTGCATGCCACGATTGTATAGTCATTGCATGCCACGTAGGCATTTCGACCAAAAAAAGCAATATTATGAATGTGGCTTTGAAATCCTCAAAGCTTCAACCCTTTCATGATCAATGATCGCCATTTAAATGGCAAGAAGCGCTCTTAATATTTTATCGATACATTCGAACCGTCAGTTAATTTTTCTATTTTAGGTATACACAGATTCTGATCAGCTAGTCTCTTCATTTCTATAAAATGGCAAGAAGCGCTCTTAATATTTTATCGATACATTCGAACCGCTCTCCAATCAAACCGCTACATTCGAACCGCTAAGTGGCCATATTTGTCGGGCCGAAGCGTACATGGTACTGTCAGCATATAAAAACGTCTACTTTGCCATGTGAAAATGAAAATAAAGCAGGACATTAGAAATTAAAATAAATATATAGCAGATGCTATACAAATTTTGTCGGTAGAGATATTCTAAACTTTTAGAAATAAATTGAAATATAAATCATTTTAAGCTTTGAAAACTAATAAAATTCAACCTTATTTTAAAGACTTTCATAGATAGATAGCTGTTCGGCACCTTGTATGTAAATTCAATAGGCCTACAAACTTTTCAGAATATAAGGGATCAAAGATTTCCAAGTACAACAATCTGACGCAAACGCTCTTAACCAGGAATTACAATGTCATGGCCGGAATATAACATCATACTTATTGAATTTTTTTGGTGACTGTAATTTTATTGGTAAAGTTAGAGAGATAAAAAAACCTATGTTAACATAGTTTTTTATATCAAGTGATTGCACAGCAAATTGCACATGAAAAGAGTAGATTAGGCTTTCATTCAATCGATTTGCATTTGAAACATGTTCATATTTGTGTTTTAGGATTTCCTTTGGTCAGTATCGGATGATTTTTTTAGTTAAAGCAGTGAAATCCTCGTGTGGAAGAGATAGCAACATGTGTATGTTCTTTGTAGTTATTACAATAAAATTGTGCTGGTGGCTGCGTATGACTTTGGAACTTAATAAAATGGTACACCTTATTCATATATCACCATAGATCCATCTTAAACCTGTATCTATTAAGCACCGAGAGGGATCCAATTTCTTGAGGTGTATTTCTTTTTTAAAATTTAAACTCAAGAAATTTGATCTCTCTTGATTGATAGATCCGGGTTTAAGTTTTAAGTTTTTATTTTATAAACGAACATCTATTTTTTAATTACTTTCATAATATTTTATTTTATAAATCAACATGAATTTTTTAAAATACTTTCCATAATTTTTATTTTATGAGCCAACATGAATTTTTTTAATTATTTTGTTAGTAACAAACGTTACAACATCTCCCCCATACTGGGCTCTAGAGCACCTAGTTTCTCTCGGTGCAATAAGCTTCACTTAAAGGTCTAGATCCAAATCCTAGGCTCTATCAAGCTCCAAGAGGGATGAAATCTCCCAAGGTGCAAACCTCTCTTTGAATAACTCCTTGAGTGCAATACCTAAGCCACCTAGGCCTAAGCTCTAAAGTCTCTAGTTTAAGTGTCATATTTACTTTTTACTTTGTATTATTCTTTTTTGTTTATGGCCGACATAATATTTATTATTTTTTATTTACTTTGTATTATTTTGTTACTTGACAAACACTCTAAAGTCTCATATTTACTTTTTACTTTGTATTAAAAGTAAAAAGTAAATTCTCTGGTTTAAGTCTCATATTTACTTTTTACTTTGTATTATTCTTTTTTGTTTATGGTTGACATAATATTTACCACTTAATCATGATCTCTAAAGTCTCTATTTTAAGTCTCATATTTACTTTCTACTTTGTATTATTCTTTTTTGTTTATGGCCGACATAATATTTATTACTTTTACTTTGTATTATTTTTTTTGTTTACTTTGTATTATTTTGTTACTCAACAAGCATTCGACAAACACTCGACACATGTTACAAGATCTCCCTTATACTAGGTTGTAGAGCGCCTGTCCGCGCAATCATGTATTTGCACAATCTTGTGCAAAATAATATATAAAAAATTAAAAAATAAAAATTTATCTAAAATTGTGTTTAAATATTTATATTTTAAAATTAAAAAATTAAAAGAAATTCATATACTATCAAAACCCTTATAATAATGATATTATAGTATAAAATATTTATAATCTCATATTCTAAACATGTTAATTATTTTATAATTTTAATAGAATATGAATCCTTTATAATATCATGTTTTAAAAGAGGATAATTTTGTTTAATAAAAACAAAAAATATTAAGATAGATTTCAGAATTATAAAATTTAAATGGACAATTAAAATAGAAAAATTTAATTTTAAAATCATGTGAAAGTTTGAATTTAAATTTTAAATTAAATTAAAAGATTGTTTTAAAACTAAGTTTTTTTTGTTTAACTAAAACATAATGCTTATTATTAATTTTTATAATTCAATTACAAAAATCTGTTTCTATATTTTTATCAAATTTTTCTTAACTACTAATTTCACTAATGGAAGTCAAGCCTCAACCACTAACTTATACATGAACCATTAACATATTACCATGAACCCCTAATACCTAACCCATTAGCTCTTAAACCATTCACTCACGATTCACCTACTAACCAACACACCCCCTCACCATTATCTACTTCCTCAGAAGCCCACTAACCAAACCAACCAACATGACTAATGTGCTTTAACTATTAGGCCATTAACTCCCAAACTACTATAATTGTATGTAGTCTAACATGGAAGACTATGGCCCTCTACTTAATTGTAGTCGAATATGGAAGACTATGGTCCAATATAGTTATCCATGATCGACTCTATTAACCCATTAATACCTAATCAACTAACCCATATATCATTTAAGCATTGTTCGACTAACCCTTCATAGTACAAAGTGAGCTATCTTAATAGCCATATTTAGGGTTCTATTGAATATATCAAATTTATCATAAGAAACAATATCACTATTGATATAGGTCGTGTCCAAGAAGCACAAGGAGGACAACAGTTCGGCTGAATGAGTCGGCTCTATTATGGCAGAAGCATTAAGAAGCAGAATGAGCAAAGCAGGATTACACTACACAGATAAACACAAATACACAGAGAAAATATGCAGGAATGCGAACTGTTCTTCTCTATTAGCTGTAAATAGATAGCTTGATCGATGTATGTTACAGTATTATACATGCTTATATAGAATTCTAAGAGGCTTGGGTGCCTTCCTACTACGTTCAGTTACAAAGAAGAAGTTAGAATCGTTCAACACTTCAACCGTTGCAGTCGAATGGAAGACAGAGAGGCAGTCTGTCGAATTTCGATAGTCGCTGGTCGCATGTTGACGCTGCATGTCGATGTCATGAAACTGTTAGGTTGTTGAACATGTCGAAGGTGCAAACTGTGTTGCAATATGTCGAAGTCGAGACTCGTGGGAGTTGTGTCGAAATCGAAACCTGTCAGAGTTGTTAAGTTTGTCGAAGTCATGTCGAGTCGAAACTTGTCGAAGTTACATCGACATTGATGACTTGTCGCAGTCGATGTTAGCATTCAGTAACAATGCGAATTGTGATGTCGATCAGACCTCCTTCCTTAGGAAACAATGGTCTCCATTGTTTGCTCGTGAAGGTGACAAAACTGGTCGGTTATTTCAATAATAGAGTACCACTTTCCTTGCGATGGGAGCTGGCCAACATTGGCAACCTGAAACAAGGGCCTTGTGTTCATCCTTGTATGGCGTACTCGTCATCCCACAATGGTGTAGTAAGGAAGAGGCTCCTGAACATCTAGATGGATGTATTTGGGTTCCACTGTCGGTAAGTTGTTTTGTTCCAACAAGGGTGCATAATATTGTCAAACTAGATCCACATTGAAGACTGGATGTAGGCCCAGGCATGTAGGAATGTTAAGCTGGAAAGTGTTTTGACCAATCTGTCAAAGAATACGGTACAAACCATATCTCAAAGGTTTTAACTTCTTGAATGGACCAGTGAAGATCTCCTTCTTAATATGTAGCCATACCTTGGATTTCTTGTTTTCCCTATGCAACATTTCATGTGCTTGTCGCTGGATGTCAAAAAATATGTTCTCGAAACTTGACTGCTTTGTCAACTTTTTGCTGGCTGTAGTAAATGTCGCTCAGCTGTGTCGAGGAGCTAATCAAGTGGATAGGCGCTGAGGGATGAAATTCACAACAGATCTCAAATGGACTCTTTCCTAAAGAGTTGTGTCGAGCACAATTGTAGTTGTGTTGTGTGTATGGAAGACTTTGATCCCATGTGCATTGATGCTTATGGTTGTACATGTGAAGAAGTTGTACGACCAAGTGATTGACAACTTCCGTTTGTCCATCAGTCTGAGGAAGGAAAGCTGTTACTAGAGGGTCTTCCAAAAGATGCTGATGAATATGGCATCTCGGTTGGAAATCATGGTTGTGGGTAAACCAAGTGTTTCCAAACATGTGTAAAGAAGAGCTGAGCGGTCTGCTGTGTTGTCATGGTATTCTTACATGGTATGAGAATGGCCATCTTGGAAAATCGATCGACTACTACTAACATCACGTCATGCTAATGTCTGGTAGTAGGATAACCCATCAAGTAGTCCATAGAAACAGATTCCAATGTTCGACTAGGAACTAGCAGAGGTGTGTACAATCCCTGTCGTCGATTAGGCGGTTTAGCAATGGCACAAACCACGAATGATCGAATGTACTCGTTGACGTCAGATTTAAGTGTAGGCCAAAAGAAATACTTCTGCAAAATAACAAGTGTCTTTGCTACTCCAAAGGTCCTGCAGTATTGTTGTAGTGCGTGTCCCAAATGAGATGTTATTGGTGCTCACCGGTCGGTACACAAAGTTGTCCAAGCTTGTATAGCAAGGTGTCCTTCAAGAAGTATTCGTAGGTCGACAACTTGTTAGTCTATAACTATCGGTAGACTGCTGAGAAGTCATTGTCGTCCTCATACAATTGTGTCCAAGTGGTCGTGTCGTATCGCTGCATACTCATCACTGTCGAAGGAGAGTTAAGACAATTATATCTAATAGATTGTAGATAAAGACATAGTAGATAGACAAATAATTATATCTAAGATATTGTAGATAAACACATTTACCTTTTAAATTAATAGTTTGGATAAGCGACAAATGATGGAGGAGTAAGGATGTCCATTGATGGTGAATTATGGGATTAAAAGGGAGACACTACTTCTCCCAGTCATACTTCATGAACAAAGTAATGGCCAAACACATTTTTTTATTTTCGGTATGAGGGTGAATGAGTTTGGTTGAAGGAAGAAAGAATAATACTGGATGTAAATAGTCTACTCTAAAATACATACCAGGGGTGATTACATTGGGATGTAAGTAAGAATTTCGTTGAAGAAAAATAAAATAAACAAAATAATGAATGTGGCTTTGAAATACCCTTGTTTTCAACTTTATCATTATCAATGATCAACATTTATTTATATCATTCCATTTCATTTATTCACATAATGTTTAGGATTCCACCAAATACAATCCCACTTACTAACATGTTAGGATAATCAATTAACTTTTCTACTTTATATATAAAGAGATTATGATCTCTATTATGATCAAAATAAGAACAAAAGAGATAATGTACCAAGTTGGAAGAACAAAAAAAATGAAAGCTTTGAACACAAAAGAAAACCTATGATATTGAATAATACTTATGGGAATAATCATCGACTATCAGAGAAATAATTTCATAAGTTTTAAGCCACAAAGTCCTACATTAATAAAATAAACAGAAACATATGTTGGCTATAATAAAAATAATATTCAAAGGGAACGTTTAAAATGTTGGGAATGTGGTGAACCACATTATTTTAAAGACTGTCTAGTAAGAATAATTTTTTTTAACAATGTTCACAATGTTCAAGAAGATACTACGGTGGGAGAGGTAGCAAGGAGCATGCCCAAAATTTGCGTAGCATTGAAGAACAGGCAAGCAGACCATCAAACATCAATGGTATAAATTGAAGGTGTGTTAAAAGATAAACCAATCTCCATATTAATTGATCCAGGTGCAAGCTTTAGTTATGTTCCACCAATAATTATAGAGTTCTATGTAAATTACAAGAGAGTAAATTTCAAAAGTCTTCATTAGTTCAGCCTGCTACATGCATGAAAAGAAAAGTCACTAGTTTTGTAAAAGGATGTGAATTTATTATGAATGGTTTTACAACATATGTTGATTTAAATATTATTCCTCTAGGATCTGATGATTTATTGATAGGAATGGATTGGTTAGAAAAGCATAGAGTAATTCTGAACTGCTATGATAAAAATTTCTCATGCATAGACGATGAAAGTAGACCTATAATAGTTAAATAAATTCCAAGGAAAAACTACTATTAGAGAAATTTGTGCTTTACAAATGAAAAGATCTGTTCACAAATGATGTAAAGTATATGTTGTTTGTATAATTGATGACAGAGATAAAAACAATGATTTTAAAATAGATGATATTCCAGTTTTAAAATATTTTGAGGATGTGTTTCTGGAAGAAATTCCAAGATTACCTCTGAAAAGAGAAATTGATTTTACTATTAACTTGGTACTCGGAGCAGTACTAGCGTCAAAAGATCCATATCATATGAATATATTGGAACTTAATGAATTAAAAGCACAAATTCAAGAACTGATTGATAAAAGGAACATTCAACCAAGTGTTTCTCCTTGGGGGGCACCGGTGTTGTTTGTGAAGAAAAAGGATGGAACATTAAGGTTGTGTATAGACTACAGACAAGTTAATATAATGACAGCTAAAAACATATATCCTTTACATCCTATCGATGACTTATTTGATCAATTTCGAGGAGCAACGATATTTTAAAAAATAGACTTAAGATCTGGATATCATCAAGTCAGAGTTAAAGATGAAGATATATATAAGACAACTTTTAGGACTAGATACAGTTACTATGAATTTGTTGTAAGGCCTTTTGATTTGACAAATGCTCTATCATATTTTATGTGTTGAATGAATAATATATTAAGTAAATATTTGGATAAATTTGTGGTCATCTTCGTTGATGACATATTAATCTATTCTAAAAATCAACAAGAGTATGAAGAGCATTTAAGAATAGTCTTACAAGTATTAAGAGAACAAGAACTTTATGCTAAATGCAGTAAATACATGATTTATTTAAAGATAAAATTCAATACTTAGGACATGTAGTGTCTAAATATGGTATATTAGTGGATCCCGATAAAATTAAAGCTATCATGGAATGGCATGTGCCTAAAGATGTATTTTATGTTAGATATTTAATGGGGATCACTGGATATTATCGCAAATTTATTAAAGGATTTTCAAAGCATGCATATCCTTTAACTTCATTGCAAAAGAAAGGTAAGAAATTTGAATGGAATGGGAAATGTGAAATAAGCTTTAATAAAATGAAATATTTATTAACAATAGCTCTTATTTTAAAGATAGCAGACCCCTTTAAAGATTTGTTTATATGCACAGATGCATGCAAAGAGGGTCTAGGTGGAGTATTAATGCAAGATAACTATGTTGTATCCTATGAATCAAGAAAGCTTAAAGGACATGAAAAGAACTATGCTACTCATAATTGGGAGTTAGCTTCCATTATTCATGCACTTAAACTATGGCGACACTATCTTATTGGAAGAAGATTCTTACTAATGGCTACTAATGTCAGTTTAAAATATTTATTTGACCAACATAATTTAAATGCTAGACAATCTAGATGGTTACCTTTCCTAAGTGAATATGAGTTTAAAATTAAACATATTAAAGGAAAGAAAAACAAGGTGGTTGGTGCATTAATTCTTCTTGCAAACATGCTTTATGTAAATGCAAAGAAAAATCCTGAGACAAATCTGGAATATAAAATCATGATAGTAGCAAAATTTGATAAAGAATATAAAAAATTAAAAGAAAGGACAACATAAAATAAAACCAATAAAGTAAAAACAGAATTCAGTCCTAACATAACATATTTGTTGGTATGTAAAATCATATTGTATGTACCTAATTCAAAGGAGGTCAAGTCATTAATTATGAATGAAATGCATAAAAGACGATATTCATGACATCCTGGATATCAGAAAATGATTACTATGTTAAGAAAATAATTCTTTTGGCCTAATATGAAAAAAGAGGTAGCATAATGTATAAGTAGATGGATTGAATGTCAGCAAGTTAAGGCTAGACATCAACATCTAGCAGGATTGCTACAGCCTTTACCCATTCTAGAATGGAAGTGGGAATTTATTAGCATGGATTTTATAACAGGTTTTCCTAAAAATTGTTGTAGACACATACATGGAATAATCATTGCCAACATTATGTGCTCCCTCTTTATTGTTGATAACAAACATAGGCCACACTAAGTAAATAGATCTCATCTTTGCAAATGGATTGACATCATCTGCTGCCAAAGGAAGCCTAACATTACGAGTTTCTTCTTTAAAGTGTGGTCATTTTTCCTCCATATCTCTAAATGTAGAACCATTTGTAGGCATTCGAATAATGTCATCTTGAATTATGTTTCTTGCATGGTAATCCATATAAATTGTGCTTTGTTTTTGCACCTGAACAACCATTGCAAATGTGGAATAATGAGAATGTAAAGGAAAAACCTTGAGAGGCACCCTTTTTGTTACTTGATCTATTCGATATCTACTCATATGACATTCCAGACATTCTCTTTCAAATTCATGTTGTTTATAATATATAATATGGTCATCAGGGCACATGCATCAATTGCTTCATACTACATTCAAATTTATTTCATGATAGCAGATAAATATTGATATGTGTGAGGTAAAATATTTGACGCCGATAAAAAAAATTCAGCTATCAATCCACAACAAATTAAAATAAAAAATAGTTAATATAATATATAAATAATATTAATAAAACGTATTTCATCCGTATTAATTTTACTTATGAATTAACAATAAAATTATTAGAGGAACAAAGATAACCTTTATCACGATCATAAATATGTGATGCAATATATTACATACCTTAACATTTGTGTGACTATGTGTTTGAAAGACCATTCATAACCTTCAAGTTCATTATCAACAATATAGCAGAGAGAAGATTTATGTTGGAGCATTCATAAAGCGGTTCATATGCCTTCTCAAGAAGAGGTAAATCATGAATGTCATCAAAGTCATCATTTTCATGATCATCATCACCATAATCCATTCTAACATTAAATGTATCATGGATCAATGTATTTGTACCATCATCTTCAACTATGTTATCAGTATGATCATCTTCTTTAATATGATTATTAACTTGGTATTCAATATTCATAGCTCCATGTTCCTTCGGTGCTTGTTATGCAAGCACATCCTCCAGGAGATATGTTTTAGGAGGTCTTTCCTTTATAACTACAAACCATCAAGAGATATTAGTAAATATAATAAATATAAAATGATAAATACATTTACAAAAATGATCAATATAAACGCATATATAATGAACAACTTACCAATGGACAATAGTCATGTCCCCCATCAACGTGTCCATGTTCCCTACAATGTATTTTAGCTATTGTGATCTTTATTCTTCCCCTTTTAAAGTCCTTGCATTGACTACATGGACAATAACATTTCCCATCACCCTTTCTTTTCAGTCCATCGCACAAGCTAGCAAGCAATTCTCAATTTTGTTCATCTGGATCAGGAATATTGTTATGTGACATTTGTTGATACCAAGCTTGACTGGTGATTATCAATCTTAAAAAATCAAGCTCCACACTTCACTATTCGTAATCATAGTAACAACTGAAATAATTGTTGCTTTTTGTACGGAAAACAGTGTGTGCAAAGATTATAATTTCCACTAACCATCACTTGTATAGAAAACATGTCAGAATATTGCTATAATTTATTGTCTCTAAAAATAAATAATCGTCAGATATCCGAAGAAATTAATATAGTCACTGTTATAACCTGGCCACATCAGATATCTGATGACTCGAATATATTGATCGTTGTAGTCAGATGTTCGACTTTGATTTAGAGACATTGGATATTAGAATGTACAAGTTGATATTTGACAACACTAGTAGGATATTCGATGGTCATCGAAAATTCGATGGTCATCGGAAATTCAATGAACTCCATAGTAAATTTAAAAAAAAAACTAGGGAAAATTGAAAATTATAAAGGTGAAATCCAACGACAAGGTCAATTTTGTTGGATTTGTCGTCGTATTTTGTGTTCAAATTTGGTTGTGCCATAGTTGTTTAAAAAATATGAAGGTAAAATAATCATGATGTTAAAGAATCCTCTCGACTCAACGTCAAACCATAAAATGTAAATAATGATGATGTTCCAGAGTCCTTCTGACTCAAGATCAAACCATAACAAAGGTAAATAATCATGGTGCTCCAAAGTCCTCCCGACTCAACATCAAACCATAACAAAGGTAAATAATCATGATGCTCCAGAGTCCTCCCAAATCAACATCAAATCATCATATCAAGCCCTTCAAGACTTGATTAACATTCTATGCATATTTTAAATATACTAAACACCATCTTAAATAAAACATGACACTTCTAGTATCTTGCAAAAAAAAACATGTACCAATCATTTCAACAATTCTTGATTGCTTAAGTCAATTGCTATACATATGCCATCAATTCAAATTAACATTTCTTAGACTAGGATTTTGTAATGTCCCTAAAAATTACACCTTTTAAAGAAAAATTATAAGGACCTAATCTGTCTTAAAATACATGATTATATAAATTAACTTCATCACTGGTTAATCATTGATATTCTCACTTGTTTGCATCTCGAATAGTTGGCTACTCAGTTATTCTCAGTGTATTGTTTTGCACTGTTTCCTTTCACTTGACTTCGAATGGTATGTATATGATTGTTTATGGTAATTACCTAACATAACATCTAACTCACTATAATGATAATTATCCATCATAACTTGATTTGGTCTTGATCTTAACTCATAATGATTATGGAGTCTTATTTTACTGTAAGTGCTCAAATTCCTATTTTGCATTGCTAGTCATATGTTGGAAGTTGTTTTTTAAAGATGGTTCTTGTCTCTGTGGATGGATTTGAGACCCATCGTAGCCTAATTTTACTTAGGTTTTTATAAGCTAACATTGCTTCTTATTTTGTCTATGCAGGTGGTTTGGCTAACCAATGCTATGCCTTAAGGCTAGCGTATGCAATGCCCTAAGTTCATCGAAGGCTTAATATTTCCAAATATATAAAACAAATGGGAACAAGGTCCCATAGTAAGACCATGCCACGGTCATTCCTAGTGAATTTTTGGCAAGGGTTTTCCACATGTGATATGAACCCATGCGCTTTTGATAATGTTTGTTGGTCTCATTTTAGTGCCATTCGAAATGTAATTGAAATGATAGTGGAGATGTCGGTTGGAATTCAATGCTTCCCATATTATGGGAATGTGTATGGAGTGTGTGAAAGTTCCATGCTGGCATTGCATTCAAGTTTAGACAGTAGGTAGGATTTTACCCTTTCGTTCTATGTTTGGATGTATCATTTGGTCTATTGCAACTTTGTTGTAGTAGAGGGAAGTCGAGTATTTTTCTCTGTGTTTTTCTTGGGAGAGACTTTGTACAGGACTAGAGCTGTGCTCTTGGTCTATGGTGTAACCCTTGGAAGGAGGCGAATTTACGATACTTGCCTCAGCTAGGGTATGGTCTTTCCCACTCGCTATTTGGTATTTTCTATGTAAAGGTTTATGTATGTGTATTTTTATGTCATACTGACCTCGAGTTTTTTTTATGTGTGCAAGGTGAGTTCTACGACATTTTACCACCTGGGGATGCTATGCGAAAATGCTACTGGACTGCAATTAGTCCGTGTAAGCTCATGGCCTCTTATGGACCCGCTTTCCTCTACAAGGAAATGTTTGAAGATGTTCTTTTTGGTTTTGTGGTTTGGTGTTTATACTGTTGGTTGGTTGTGCTCCTGGTGGAGAGACAAGTGTTTCCTGGCAAGCCATAAATATTCTTAGCAGGGTGTTACTACGTTGCATATCTGTAGTTTTTTCCCATATTGGGTTTTTCACTATGTAATTCAGACAATTGTGATAAGTGTAGGGATTGTGTATATTCATACTTTATATATGGGATTTAAATGAATGTAATAAGCGTATCAGTCCTTTCAAGTGCTCTAGTTTGTATACTGTGTTTGAAGAGCGAAACGCTTCATGGGTTTAATTATGTAAATTAAAATGGCCTTCACTCTATTTTGTTCTTTCTCTTCAATACGTAATTATTGTTAACATAATCGTGATGGTTTCTATTCGGGCGTCTATGCTCTGTTGTTGGGATGGTTCAGATTGAAATCTAGTATAATTTATGGTTTTCACCTCTATTTTCGAAGTGTGCATGGGATGTGAAGAATATGGGTTTTAACATTTTTAATGTATGTGAGTGTGTTAATATCTAAGGGATTTGATTCCTGGTCAAACACTTGACCGTGACCTTGTATGTTTGTGTTTTTATTTTTTGGTTCTACAAGATTCGATCCCTGGTCATACACTTGAGCGTGACCCTGTTTGTGTATGAATTCAAATTTTGATGCTATGGGATTTGATCCCTAGTCAAACGTTGGGAGCATGAACTTGTCTGTGTGTGAATTGGAATTCAACCTTACAGGATTTGATCCCTGGTCAAACATTGTAAGCATGACCATGTCTATGTGTGAATTGGAATTCGATCTTATAGGATTTGATCCCTAGTCAAACGCTAGAAGCGCGACCCTGTCTTTGTGTGAATTGGAATTCAATCTTACGGGATTTGATCCCTGGTCAAATGCTGGAAATGTGACCCTGACTGTCTGTGACTTGCATAAGTGCATGAATTAGCATGATTCCACCTTGTGTTTCGTTGTTGACTAAGAAGAGTTTACTCTTGGTCTATCTTGTGCAAAGGGTAAAAGGATGTTGGATTTTTCTTTGATATTTATGATATGTGATGTTTTAATGAAAGTAATGGTTTGATTTGCAAGATTCCTATTCATTGTAGTTTGATGATTTATATGGTATTTGATGGTTTCTATATTTAATATATAAAATTTATAAGTATATATTAAATATCATATTAGAGTTTAGGGACTTGGTCCCGAAATTTTGTTCTAGGATTCTCTCTCTATATAGGAAGAATGGGAGTTTTCTCCTGAGATATGATAGATAACTACGGTATGAGATTTTAAACATGAATTTGGAATTAAAATATAAAACATGCATCATGGCTAATTAAATTATTCCAATGATTATATGCCAGTCCTATAAACAATTATGATAGCCTCTAAAAATAAATCTCCATGACTAATATTTGAAATCATAATATTCACCAGAATCTATTTCTACAATTAGATTAAATCTACTGAAGAACCCAATCTGATTTTTAGGACAAGATATAACATATTTATATTAAGGGCTAGTGCAAGGTAATGATACCCAATTATGACACGTTAGTTGCAATGACATTCTGGAAAAATGGAAATATTATCATTAAAATGAATTATTAGAGGTACCTACAAAACTTTTTCGTATTAGGTGTAAAAAGATGAAACGTAGAAAAACGAATGGCCTTCTGGAATATATAACTTTTATTTATGGAAAAGTTGTATAACCACCCCAAAATGTCATTATTCAAAGATTGGTATGTTATTTGTTTTCTCAAACATAATGCACATGTTTTTGTTGAGCCACCCATTTGCTATGTAAATTTTCAATTTACAAGAAAAAAAATATGTAGAGGTGTAGGCAACAGAAGAATCTTGTGCGAGGCTATTTTTCCAAAATTTTAAAAGTCAATTTTATATTTTTTTAAATTACCAAAGTTGGTGAATCCCTAAAACGACATGGTAAAGTGTTGAGCCACCATATCATGGTCTAAAAATAATCAAAATACCTTTTTTTTAATTTAGGTTGTACGTATTTTTGTGCTCTTTTGCGGGTTCTTTTCCGTTTTTGAAATAGGTAAGCCAATCAAAAGTTATAGGCCAAATAAACGACCTATGTTTTTTACAAATTTGACATGAGTGCAGTTAAAAATGAATTAAAAATAGAAAACAACAACATATCTATTAAAAAATTATATATTTAGAATTTGCACACGGAGCTCGACAAGTGTGTGTAGTTTCATCTACAGTGCACTCGTGGAGCATATGCAGAACTAGTTGTGAAAAGCAGAACGTTACAGCATTTGATGTGTTCTGCCATAAATTAGACATAAATCAAACCGAGTCTCAAGGTGCAATCCAAAGCTAATTCCAATCCTACAAAGGTGCCAAAAACAATTTGAATTCAGACACGCGTGCAGCCACATGCTATAGCACACACGCTATAGCGTACGCGCTCCTGTGCATGCACACGCGCTTCTGTGCATGGATGCATTGTTGTTTTACACATTTATTTTTTATCTATCTATCCCTAACCAGTCCCCCCTACTATATATAACCCCACCCCTCTTCCCTTCCCATCCACCCAATCTCCCCTCCCTCTATTCCACAAGGGTATCCATTGTGCTAGATGTATCCAAGTCTTGGGGACTTAGGGAATTGGACATGGTCAAGGGAGGATACCTAAAACTCAAGCCTTAAAGGAATCTTATCTCTATCTAGGGCTAAGAAGGTTACCTCCACCAACTAAACATGGCCTCTTGAGGTATCATTGTACTATGATTGAGGATGGAAGTGCCAATATATGGTTTTGAACTTAGTATCTATATGTCTTAGGGCATTGGAAATGGTTTTCCAGGGAAGAAGTATTCTAGCCATCAAATACTAAGAAGGTTTTCTAAACCAAGGCCCATCATGTGGTTATTGTCTTCATCATCATCATCATCATTATCATCATCATCATCATCTTCCTCATAATCATCATCATCGTCATCACCATCATCATCATCATCATCATCATCATAATTTTGGTCGTCATCACCACCACCACCACCACCACCACCACCATCATCATCATCATCATCATCGTCATCATCATCATCATATTCATCATCATCATCTTCATCATCATCATCTTCATCATCATCATTGTCGTCATCATCACCATCATCTTCATGGTCTTAATCATCATCACCTTTATCTCCATCATCATCATCATCATCATCATATTCGTCATCATCATCATCATCATCATCATCATCATCATCATCCTCATCATCATCATCGTCATCCTCATCTTCATCATCGTCATCGTCTTCATCATCATCATCATCATCTTCATTATCATCATCATCATCGTCATCTTCATCATCACCATCAACGTCATCGTCATCATCATCACCTTCTTCCTCATCATCATCATCATCATAATCATCATCATCATCTTCATCATCATCATCATCATCTTCATCACCATCACCATCTTCATCATCATCATCATCATCGTTGTCGTCGTCATCACCACAACCACCACCACCATCATCATCATCATCATCATCATCTTCACCATCATCATCATCATCATCATCATCATTATCATCATCGTCGTCATCGTCATCATCATCATCATCATCATCATCATCATCTTCATCATCTTCATCTTCATCTTCATCATCATCATCGTCATCTTCATCATCATCTTCATCATCATCGTCATCCTCATCACCATCTTCATCATCATCATCGTCGTCATCGTCATCGCCCTCTTTCTCATCAACATCTTCATCATCGTCATCTTCTTCATCATCAACATTATCATCATAATCATCATAATCATCTTCATCATCTTCATCATCATCATTGTCATCATCATCACCATCATCTTCATCGTTTCATCATCATCATCTTCATCATCATCACCATCATCATCATCGTTATCATCATCGTTGCTATCATCATCATCACCATCATCATCTTCATCTTCATCGTCATCATCATCATCATCACCGTCTTCATCATCTTCATCATCATCATCATCGTCATCGTCATCGTCATCGTCATCACCCTCTTCCTCATCACCATCTTCATCATCACGAAGATAAAGATGATAGTGATGAAGATGATGGTGATGAAGATGATGAAGATGATGATGATGATGATGATGATTAAGAAGACCATGATGATGATGATGATGATGATGATGACGAAGATGATGATAATGAAGATGATGATGACGATGATGATGATGGTGATGATGACGACGATGATGATGATGGTGATGACGATGAAGGTGATGATGATGATGATTAAATGATGAAGATGATGGTTATGATGACAACAATGATGATGATAAAGATGATGATGATTATTATGATGATGATGATGATGATTAAGATGATGATAATGAAGATGGTGGTGGTGGTGGCGACAACAATGATGATGATGAAAGATGATGATGATGATGATGATGGTGATGAAGATGGTGATGACAATGAAGATGATGATGATGAAAAATAAGATGATGATGATGATGGTGATGAAGATGGTGATGATGATGAAAAATAAGATGATGATGATGATGATTATCATAATGAAGATGTTTTTGTTGATTATGATGATGAGGAGGAGGAGGAGGAGGAGGAGGAAGAGGGTGATGACGATGATGATTATGATGATGGTGATGATGAAGACGACGATGATGATGATGACGATGATGATGATGGTGATAATGAAGATGACGACGATGATGATGATGATGATGATGATGATGATGATGCGAATGAAGATGATGATGATGATGAAGATGATGATGATGAAGATGAAGGCGATGATGAATATGAGGACGATGATGATGATGAGGATGATGATGATGGTGATGACGATGATGATGATGATGATGATGGAGATGAAGATGATGATGATGAATACCATGAATATTATGGTGATGATGACGACAACGATGATGATGAAGATGATGAAGATGACGATGATGATGATGATGATGATGAAGATGATGACGAAGATGATGATGATGAAGATGATCATGATGGTGGTGATGATGACGAAAACGATGATGACGACGATGATGTAGATGGTGATGATGATGGTGGTGATGATGATGATGATGATGATGAATGATGATGAAGATGATGGTGATGATGGTGATGATAACCACATGATGGTCGTTGGTTGAGAAACCTTCTTAGTCTTTGATGGCTGGAATACTTCTTCCCTGGAAAACCATTTCCAAGGCCCTAAGACATGTAGATACTAAGTTCAAAACCA